>JAHDVE020002933.1:0-96027 GCA_022606495.2 Halesus radiatus | reverse complement strand
GATGAGTGAATCCCGTCCCAATGAGCAACGTAAAAATCCACTTCACGGCCTGACGCTGGAAGCCATCGTCACCGCCTTAGTGGCCCATTACGGCTGGGCTGAGTTGGGGCAGCAGATCGCCATTCGCTGCTTCACCGACGACCCCAGCATTAAATCCAGCTTAAAGTTTTTGCGCAAAACCCCGTGGGCCCGCGAGAAGGTCGAAAGCCTCTACCTCTATGTCCAGCGCAAACAGTCCAAACAGAAGGAAGGCCTTGATGGCGTTTAAAATTAGTTACACCTACCTCAAGCAAGCCAAAGAGATTGGTTACTCCAACGATAAGTTTCGCAGCATTTACGATGCCATTGCCGCCGCCGAAGCCCTTGATTTAGCCGGCTTCCATGCGATGGAAGCGCAGTTAGCACAGGTCTGCCGTCGCGATAAAAAAAGTGTGAAGGACTTCCAAGAGAACTATTTCAAAGAGTTGGGTTTTACCAACATCGTCATCGAGCGCGACGATCAACCCTAGTCGAATCGGCGCTGATGAGTGGATACATCGGCCTGTTCAACACCACACTTAACGCAGATCTCAAGCGCATGAGTGACGATGCGATCAGCTATGCAATCAACAAGGCCACCGACAAGGGTGGCCTTCTTATTATCGCTTCACGACCCCGCAGCACTAACGCCAGCGACCGTATCGATTAACCGGTGTTGAGCGCCATGGCCGGTGAGCCATCACTCCTGAAAGTAGGTGCCCCAACCATCGTAATCAACTTTGTACTTAGCCAAGATCGGCAGCATTTTTTCAATATCAGCCACAATCAGCTCAATATTAAGCTGGCACTCCACGGTGGCATCGAAACAGAAGATCGCTGCGCCATCATCAAGCTCCATCTCTTCTGCGTCCGTCACCTCAAAACCGGCCTTAAACAGATCCACTGCGGCTTTTTCTAACAGCTCGAAATTTTGACAAGCAAAGTGATGCTCAATTTCATAGGTCAGATGTGGGTTACTGCCATCGGCCAATAACTCCGTGATAATGCTGGTCGTCTCTGCGCGCCACTCTTGCAAATCAAGACTCATATACTCTCCACTGATCAGTGCTGAAATATCCACTTAAGACCATACACACCGCCGTTGCCACCAAGATGACGACACGTTGGCCTCATAGTAATCCCAAGTAGATGGGTTGCGAGCCAGCATACCTGTAGAGACCGATTGGCTCAATGTGTGCGACCAAGTTGGCCACCGTCTCAGATGGCCAATCAGCAGATGATGCCTGCATATAACAAAGGCGGCCGCCACACCGCAAAACCCTTGTTAATATCGAGATAAAGCCAATTTGCCATTGTAAAATAGCGTGATTTTCCAGCAAACGATACATTCCGCTAAGTTCAATGATTGACTCAGCACCACAGACAAGGTCTAATGCGCGCCATTGCCCAGATAGCTCAGTCGGTAGAGCAGAGGATTGAAAATCCTCGTGTCGGCGGTTCGATTCCGTCTCTGGGCACCACATTCAATTCCTCCTTAGTTCAGTCGGTAGAACGGCGGACTGTTAATCCGTATGTCGCTGGTTCAAGTCCAGCAGGAGGAGCCATTTAAAAAGCCCTTGTCGCACGACAAGGGCTTTTTTCTGCTTACTGATGGCGATCGGGCTGAAAATGTGAGTGTCCTTGATTCTTTTCACTGAAAATATCTTTTCCAAAATACCCTGACTCGTCAGCATATATGAAAACGCCTTCATTCCATTTACTCATAGGTACCCTTAAGAATAAATTTTTGGACACCAAGAAATTTGGGGACCCCCAGCTTTTTTGTGACTATAGATCATGGGAAATCAGGTAACTATTTTAACAACTCCAGCCATTATAATTGACCGTTAGTTATAGTACATGATATTATCTGACATTTAGTTTGTTATTAATAGGATGTAGTATGCACAATCAGCCACTTAGTAGTGAAGATCATATAAAATTGATTTCTTTTGGTTTTATCAGTGTGCTATCAACATTTTTTTTTGCTTTTGGTCTAATTCCAACCTTGTTTTTGGGATTTGGCATCCATATGATGAAAAAAAATCAAGACTTTAGTTATATCGAGAACGCCACTAAAGGCGCGATAATATATGCTACAATTCTATTGGCAATAATGTTTTTTATAACATATCCGAACTACGTTGATAATCAGGTTGTGGGGACGATGATGGGTATCATTGCTTATATAGTAACCCTTCGTAAGTTTTTTTTGCAACCGCTACAACGTCATTGCAATTGGGTGGCTATTCATGGGGTTTTCCCATCGACACAAAATAAAAATAAGTCACACCACAAACCTTCACGTATCGACCTTATAAAACATAAGAATCTCCAGCCATATTCAGTTGCTGATGAATTATTGAAGTGGGCTAAATTAAAGGAGGATGGCCATATCACGGAGGCCGAATTTAACAAAGCCAGAGCAGATTTATTAAATCGTGATTCGTGAATGCAGATAATAAATGCAACGTTCATGGTGCATAGGAGGTCAACTGCCGGTTCTGGTACGCTTCTTCTCGCCAAAGAAACAAAGCGATACACCATGAGATATCAGCAGTTGACCGAAGGACTACGATACCAGATTGCCTACCTCCGTGATTATGGCCTGACGCAGGCATTCATTGCTAAACAGATCGGCGTTCATCCATCGACTATCAGTCGTGAGCTTCGTCGTAATCGCGATCAACAGTCCGCTATTTTGTCCATTTGAGCGACTTGTTAACTGGCTAATAATCTCGATACTTTACAACTATACCATCCAAGCCAAGAGAATAGTCATGCTCCCTCAGGATGTCAGATTGCTTCTTAAACTTATCTTTGGAAATTTCATTGATTCTCTGATACTCCTTTTGCTTTAATAGGTCATGGACTTCCTCTTCGAGTCCTATTTTTAGGTTAACCCCTTTTGTTTCAATATTGATAGAGTAATACCTAAAATCATCTTCTATATTAAGCTCGAGGTTTTTATCTAATGCATGTTCTATTAGAAAAAGTGATTTATAAGTTGACTCAATAAATGAATTTTCTTTAAATTTAAATGATTTTTCTTTTTTGCTTTCAGGGTCAGCCAAATAAGTTAATATTCGGCCTTTGTTAAAATAAGTTGCGCAGGCATTTAAGGTCGCTGGATTATCCCCTTCTATAGTATCAATTCTTTGAACTTGCTCTTTAGCACTGGTTATTTTTGAAGTTAATTGATTATTAGACATCCCTTTAGCTTCAAATACATGCCAATGCCCATTTGTACATTGACCAACTAAATCAGGCTCCCTTCCTCTTCCTTCAGCCTCATTAAATACTATAGTATCCAGTGCTTTTAAGTTTTCAACATGGATGAGGCTAGGTATATCAAGCAGTTTCTCAGCATAGAACTTAGCAAATGCCATTCCTAAGTTGTAACTTACTATCCGCTTTTTGTCGCTTACGTGAGTATAATAAATGGGATGTAGCCTCATTCCATTCCTGTCGGACTGAATATTCTCAAATACCACACCTATTTTTTCTATAATTGAGCTATAAATAGATCTCGCTAAACCAAAGTCCCTTATTTTCTGTTTAGAGATAAAACTAGGGTTCCCTACAGTTATCATGGATCTGTATATATCCAGTTTTTTGCATATTAGGCTGCTTTCACCGTTTGTATTTATATGGCTGTAATTATTTATATAATCACTACATTGATAGTAGATAGAAGGCAACGCATACTCCTTTTGCCATTTAACAGTGATGAGATGGAGGGCGGTACTAGTACGCTAGTACAGAAATCTGGGGGAATCTGGGACACCCACCAATTTGATATTGCTCTGGCCTAATACATGGCTGACTCCTACGAGAGGTTGCCAAGCGGCTATGATACCGAACGGGGCTGGAGTGAAAAGCGCAAGCGGGCCGTTTCCTGAGCAAGATCAACAAATTAATCAGTAATGGGTTGATATATGTCCGTTCAACAGCTGCGGCCATCAGAGCGATGGGTAAACCTGACGGTAGGAAATTTGGGGACACCCACCTTTTTGGCTTGAGTTTAAAAAAGATGGGTGTCCCAGCTTTTGTCCGCTTCCCACGAGACGCTCAAGGGATATGCCTACAGCTGACAGACGCTGAGCTTGCTGATGCGGGAGGTCATTACAAACAGCATGTATATTCCTGAGTTCCTGCCAGATGAATATCAGCCTGTGCTGCTGGTCGTGGGCAAAGAGGCGGCGGTTCTCAAGGCCAAGTCCCTGCACTACGAAACGCCTGAAGTATTGATTTCGATAGCATCCGATACTGGCGAGCCAGTCAGGGATGATGACAAGGGTTACTACGCTGACTACCGGCGGTTAGCTGCGGCAACTATCAAGCTAATCGACGGCGTCGGAGTGACGATGACGATGGGGGAGTGGCAAGCGACGCCCTGTTTGCTTGTACTTTGTGATTCCCTGCCTATACTGGCCGCTCTTGTCGGAGTGCCAACCGTCGAACGACGCGCAGCTGAGACCGTTAATTCGGGATCCGTAGAACCTGATCAGGCTAGAACCTGCGAAGGGAAACAAGCATCATCAATGGCGTGGTGATATGACTCCCTCTAGTGATATGACGCGATAGCGTTATTCGCTCAACAACTAGGGGGCATTCACTCAGCAATCGGGATCATCGGCAAAGTGGCGGGCTAACCGGTGTTAGCACAACCCATCGCCGGTGTTAACCCGCTGCCAATGCCACGGCCCAAGCCTGCCGACGGCGAGCCAGTGCGATAGATTTGAAGCGCACTCTCAGTGTCTCTCAGTGCCAACACGGCAGCGGCCAGCGCGGGGGAGCATTGGCAGATCCGCGCCCAGACACGCTGGTCAGCACGCGCTGCCACTCGCCATTGATGGTCTGTTGTTCTCACTCCAGACAAGCACATACCCATAACGTCCATTGTTAATGAGAGTATTGCTATGTCTATGTCACCTGCATCACCAGCGTCACCAGCGTCACCAGCGTCATCGCCATCCCACACCGCGAGCCGTCGCGAGCTACGGGCTAGCGCTCAAGATTTTATTGATAACCTCAAGGGCATGGCCCATCCCAACTCGCGCCGGATCCTGATCACCGGTTCCCGCCCTGATATTCAAGTGGGATTACGCGAAATAACCCTCGCCGACAGCCTCATTGGCGGCAGCCACGACGCCCCGATCCTTGCCGCCAATGAGCCCATTCCCGTCTATGACACCGCCGGTATTTACGGTGATGACCAAGCGACGATTGATGTACGGCAAGGCTTGCCACCCATCCGTGCCGCATGGGTGGAAGAGCGCGATGATACCGAGCCATTAAGCGGACAAAGCTCCGCATTTACCCAAGCACGCTTAGCCGATGCCGGCCTTGATCACCTCCGCTTTCTGACCATCCATCCAGCGCGGCGCGCTAAAGCAGGCCGACGAGTCACTCAGTTACACTATGCTCGTGCTGGCATCATCACTCCTGAAATGGAATTTATCGCGATCAGGGAAAACATGGGCCGCGAGCGCGTGACATCAAGCCTGTTGCAGACCCAGCACCCAGGCCACGCCTTTGGTGCTCGGCTGCCCAGCCAGATCACCCCTGAATTTGTCCGCGCCGAAGTGGCGGCCGGCCGCGCCATTATTCCTTGCAACATTAACCACCCAGAAGCCGAACCCATGATCATTGGCCGCCACTTTTTGGTCAAAATTAACGCCAATATCGGTAACTCGGCGGTGAGCTCTAGCATTGAAGAGGAGGTGGAAAAGCTGGTGTGGGCGACGCGATGGGGGGCCGATACGGTGATGGATCTCTCGACCGGCCGCTATATCCATGAGACCCGCGAATGGATCTTGCGCAACAGTCCCGTTCCTATCGGCACCGTTCCTATCTATCAGGCACTCGAAAAAACCAATGGTATTGCCGAAGATCTCACTTGGGCACTGTTTCGCGACACCCTGTTAGAACAAGCGGAACAAGGGGTGGACTATGTCACCATCCATGCCGGTGTGTTGCTGCGCTACATCCCGCTGACCGCCCAACGCCTCACCGGCATTGTCTCGCGCGGTGGCAGCATCATGGCAAAATGGTGCCTGTCACATCACACCGAAAATTTCTTGTATCAACACTTTCGTGAAATTTGTGAGATTTGCGCCGCTTATGATGTGGCGCTCTCCTTAGGCGATGGCTTACGCCCGGGTTCCATCTATGACGCCAACGATGCCGCCCAATTTGCCGAACTGCACACGCTTGGCGAACTGACCCGCATCGCGTGGGAATATGACGTACAGGTGATGATTGAGGGACCAGGCCATGTGCCAATGCACATGATTGAGCGCAACATGACCGAACAACTCACTCATTGTCACGAAGCGCCTTTTTATACCCTCGGCCCGCTCACTACCGACATAGCCCCTGGTTACGATCACTTCACCTCAGGCATCGGCGCGGCCATGATTGGCTGGTATGGCTGTGCCATGCTCTGCTACGTCACGCCCAAAGAGCATTTGGGCCTGCCCAACAAAGAGGATGTCAAACAGGGGCTCATCACCTACAAAATTGCCGCTCACGCCGCCGATCTGGCCAAAGGTCACCCAGGCGCGCAGATCCGTGATAACGCCATGTCGAAAGCCCGCTTTGAATTTCGCTGGGAGGATCAGTTCAACTTGGCGCTCGATCCCGACACCGCGCGGGCTTATCACGATGAAAACATGCCGCAAGCCGCCGGTAAGGTGGCCCATTTTTGCTCGATGTGCGGGCCTAAATTTTGCGCGATGAAGATCACCCAAGAGGTGCGAGATTACTGCGCCGAACGCGACCGTGCTGCCATCACCCTAGTCGAGATGAGCGGGAAGCCCACTCGGGTGGCTCTCACCGTCGAGAGCGGTATGGCCCAGATGGCGGCCACCTTCAATGCCAACGGCGGTGAGATTTATCATCAGCCCGCCACACTCAACGAGACGAACTAGGACATCACATCACCACGGCACTGCCGCTGCCATCGTGACGAGAGCATGTGATAGCAAACGTCACGACACGCTGCGATGGCAACAGGGACAGCAACAGTGGCGATCGATGTGATGGTGAAATTAGCATCGGTAACACCGGTCAACGGCTGATTTGGCTGCTGCTGGCCACGTCGATGCGCAAAGGTTTGCCCTTGTGCTAGAATGCGGCCCATTTTCGAGTTCTAAAAATTGGATGTGTGATGAGACGTGAACTAGCAATTGAATTTTCCCGCGTGACGGAAGCGGCCGCCTTGGCAGGTTACAAGTGGCTAGGACGAGGTGACAAAAATATCGCCGATGGCGCGGCCGTAGCCGCTATGCGCCACATCCTCAACCAGATCCAAATCGATGGTGAAGTGGTGATCGGTGAGGGTGAAATCGATGAAGCGCCGATGCTCTATATCGGTGAAAAAGTGGGTACAGGGCTCGGTGATGCCGTTGATATCGCCGTCGATCCGATCGAGGGCACCCGCATGACGGCAATGGGGCAATCGAATGCCTTGGCTGTCTTGGCGGTGGGTGATAAGGGCTCATTCCTGAAAGCACCTGATATGTATATGGAAAAGCTGATCGTCGGCCCCAAGGCAAAAGGGTCGATCGATTTAACACTGGCACTGGAGCTCAACCTCAAAGCCGTCGCCAAGGCGCTGGGCAAACCCCTGTCACGCCTGACGGTGATCACGCTCGCAAAACCGCGTCACGATAAAGCCATTAAAGAGATGCAGGGCCTTGGCGTGCGGGTGTTTGCCATTCCCGATGGCGATGTCGCCGCCTCGATCCTGACCTGTCTGCCGGACAGTGAAGTGGACATGCTCTATGGTATCGGGGGCGCGCCAGAAGGGGTTATCTCAGCGGCGGTGATCCGCGCTCTTGATGGTGATATGCAGGCTCGCCTGATCCCGCGTCATCAAGTTAAAGAAGACAGTGCGCTGGTGCGAGCCTTGGGGGCACAAGAGTTGGCACGCTGTGCGGAACTGGGTATCGATGTCAGCAAGGTGCTTAAACTCGAAGATCTGGCTAAAAATGACAATGTCATCTTCTCCGCCACCGGTATCACCAAAGGCGATCTGTTAGAGGGCATTAGCAGTGACGGTGTGATGGCAACAACGGAAACCTTATTGATCCGAGGCAAATCCCGCACTATTCGCCGCATCAAATCGATCCACTTCTTAGAGCGTAAAGACAGTGTGGTGCGCGATATTATTTTGTAACTCCCGCCGCCATCGGATTGACCATCCCACGCCATTTAGCGCGTGAGGGTAAGGCGCTAAGTGGCGCGTAAATCGATCGATAGCAAAAGGCCGCGCTCATAGCGCGGCCTCGTTGTTACTGGCGGTGATGGCCGACCTAGCCCCATGAGGGCATGTCGTCTTATCCCGTTTCACTATGCCGTCTCACCATCTCATCTCACTATGCGGCGGACTGGCCCACCAGCGCCAAGGCGTGACGGTAACACTCGTTGGCCTTATTGGTCAGATGACGCTGATCCAGCAGCTGCCCCAAGGCCTGATAAGCCACCATGCTCGGTGCTCGCGCTATCTCTTGTTCTAACAGCGGCTGCGCCTCATCGAGTTGTCCTGCCAACACATAGAGCTGTGCCAACACCAACGTCGCCCCGCTCTCACCACCCAGCTTCTGCACCACACTCAGCAGCGGCTGATAGTTAGCAAGTTTGAGCGCGGGTAGCCGCGCTAACAGGGCCGGATCGGCCTGCTTGCGCAGCGCGGCCCCCCACAGTTCGGCGGCCTCATCATCGGCCTGCAGACGGCGCAACTGATCGCCATAGTGCGCCACCAGCTCAAGATCGTGGCGCAACTTGCGCGGCACGGTTTGCCAGAGGGCGCGCACACTGTCAAGACTGGTGCCCGCGTTGTGCAACAATCCCCGCCACGCTTGGTGTAATTGAGTCTGCTCCTGCGCCTCGGTCAACTTACCAATTTTGCGCAACACCGGAATGAGATCGAGCAGGGCCGCCCAATCTTGACGGGCTAACTGCACCTGCTGCAACTGCGTCAGCACCATCGGATGACGCGGGTTAAGCGAATAAACCCCCTCCAGCACGGCTAACGCACTGCTGTATTGACCCTGCTCAATCTGTAACTGCGTTTGGATCAACGTCAAGGCCAACTCTGCTTTCGGATTTTCAGCTTGCGCTTGTTGCAGGTAGTGATCGCGCCGGCTGTCATCACCTTGGGCTTGCGCCGCTTTAGCCGCACTCAGGTAGTTGAGCAACGGGGTATCACTGCCATTAGCGCCTTTAAGCAGCAGCTTTTCAGCCTGACTGTAACGGCCTTCGGCCATCGCCAGAGTCGCTGCCACCGTTTGTTGGTTCGCCTTGCGTCGCCGCCGCGAGCTAAACCAGCCCAGCGTCTTGCCACGCAAACCAAACAACCGCACCAGCAACCACTCCAGCACCAATAGGGCGGCATAAAACAACACCGCCAATATCACCATACTGGTCACCGATGATTCAATGGTGTAGTTACCAAGGGCAATCAGCACGTAGCCCTTATTGCCCGATGCTTCAGGACCAACAATCAAGCCGGCTATCATTACCGCTACCAAAACGATCAAACGGATCATGCTCATCTCCTGCGTTAGTTGCTGGTCAAAATGCGTTGCAGACGCTCATTGAGCACCTTTTCCAACATGGCTTGGGTCTTGAGCTGGTCAGGATAATCAAACTGGATCTGCTCCTCATTAAGGCGATCAAGTTCAGACTGCAGGTAGTGAGCGGCACTGTGATCGTTGTCAAAATACTGGGTTAACCAACGCTGCGCTTTATCAAGGCTATCGTTATAGAGCGCCTGTTGCTCGCGATAGACCGCCAACTGCGCTTGCAGCAACTTCGTTTTCAGGTTTTCGCGCAAGAAGATCTCTTGCTGCGGCGACAATAGCGCCTCAGCTGCGCCATCACGGCGACGAATAGTGAGGAAGTTTTCGGTAAAGGTGACCCAATTCTTCTTCAGGTTGCTTTGCCACTCGTCAGGGTGAGTGCTGATCACATTATCTGGCGTGACACTCGCCGTCGGCATGGTAACCGTGGCCAACGGCAGTAACTCCACCTGATCCGACAGCGCCGCTAACTTGAGGGTCAACCCTTCTCGATCAATACGAGGCATGCCCTTGAGCTGGGTAATATCAGCCGCTAGCCCTTGGCGGATCGGCATCAGGCTCGGATCATTGAGGGCCTTAATCCGCTCATCCGCATTGCTCAACAAGGTGATTGCCGAGATGAGATCATGCTCTAACCAGAGCTTGCGCCCCGCCATCCGCACCAGATATTCGGCCTCGGCCAACATCCAGTCGTTGGGACGCTTGTCGTTGAGATCAAGCACCCGACTTTGCAAGTTAGTAAAGGCGGTTTGCAGCAGTTGCTGACTGTTACCCAATGCGGCGAGCTGCTCGCTATCACGGCTGCTGCTTTGCGCTTGCTGGCTTATCACATCGGCCAGTTGACGCTTGAGCTGATTGAGCTCCCCGTATTGAGTCTCAGCCCGCGCCTGATCATGCAGATAAAGGGCGCTACTCAAACCCAGACTGAGCACGATGGCGAGACCGCCAAGGAGTGCCCCTGTCCGCCCCTTACTGCTGGTTACCACCGCGATCGGCTGTGGTTCAACGTGCGCTTCTTGTTGTTCAGTCATTCCATTTTCCTCAATTCCAGAGCGGCCATCAGGGCCTGGTTGGATGCACCTTGGGCAATCGTGATGTGAGTAAAACCGGCCGCCGTTGCCATAGCAGCGATGCGGCGGCTTGGCACCACCAGCAGACGATCACATAACCAAGGGTGTTGCTGGCTCGGTACTAGCGCCAACAGCCGTTGTAATAATTCGCCACTGGTGATCAGCAGGCTATCGAGCCCCGCTGCTTGCCACTGGCGTGTCAATCTGACCCCATCCAACACCGGATAGTGGCGCGCATAGGTGGCACAATAGTGCACTAGCGCGCCGCGTGAGGCCAGTGTCTGCGCAATCAGGTCACGCCCTTGCGCGCCATGTAGGATCAATACGCGCAGGCCATCAACCACTTGCAGTGCCGGCAGCGCCAACACCCCTTCACTGCACGGCTCAAGCGGGACGACGGCCGTGATCCCCTGCTCAGCTAACGCGGCAGCACTCGCCGCCCCGACCGCCACATAACATGGTTGCGGCGCGTGTTGGTGAGCCTGTTGCAGCGCGCTGGCACCAAATTGCACCGCATATTGGCTAACCACGATGACCCGATCAGCCTCTGCCAGCAAAGTGGGTAGCCGATCGAGATCCTCACCGGCCACGATCGTCAAGAGTGGGCAACAGCACGGCGTATGACCACGTTGGCGTAGTTGTTGCACAAGCGCATCGGCTTGGGGCGCAGCCCGCACCACTAATGGCGTCATGCGCGATAGCCCTTATGCACGATAGACCTCCGCCAAGATCCGATCCGCCCCCGCCGCCAACAGCCGCAGGGCAAGGGCATAACCCAGCGCCTCACCGTCGGCCGCCGCACCACGGATCTCATCGGTGATGATGTGGCGACCATCAACGCTCCCGACCAACCCACGGAGCCACAACTCATCGCCTTGCAACACGGCATAAGCACCAATAGGCACCTGACAACCGCCTTGTAGTGCTCGATTCATCGCCCGCTCCGCCAAGACGCAGTGACGAGTAGGCGCATGCTCTAACGGAGCCAGTAGGGCATGCAGCTGATGATCATCAAGCCGACACTCGATCCCCACCGCGCCCTGACCATTGGCTGGCAGACTCTGTTCCGGCTCAAGCAAAGCACAAATGCGATCGGCCAGCCCGAGTCGCTTTAGCCCAGCACTGGCTAAAATAATCGCGTCATAGTCACCGGCGTCCAGCTTGGCAAGGCGGGTATTGACGTTGCCACGCAGATCACGGATCACCAAATCCGGCCGCGCGGCCCGTAGCTGAGATTGGCGACGCAAACTAGAGGTGCCGACCACCGCGCCAATAGGCAACATCGCAAGGTGAGCAAAATGGGGGGATACCAGCGCATCACGAGCATCGTCACGCGCGCAGATAGTCTGCAAACCCAGTCCTGCCGGAAACTCAACTGGCAGATCCTTCATCGAATGAACCGCTATATCGGCTTCACCGGCCAAGATCGCAACTTCAAGCTCTTTGACAAACAACCCCTTACCGCCAATTTTGGCGAGCGGGGTGTCGAGGATCTTGTCACCTTGGGTGCTCATCGGTACTAACTCCACCGATAAGGCCGGATGACAGGCCAGCAAGGCATCTTTCACAAAGTGGGCCTGCCACAGGGCCAACGGACTCTTACGGGTGGCAATTTTCAACGTGCGAACAGCCATATCAATCGGTGCTTTCATTAAGTCGCTTAAACATAGCCAAGAAAAAGAGGGCGATCTTATCACCCTTTTGCCCGCAGGTTGCGGCTGTGGCCCGCAAAAGCGATACCCGCCCTCTTCTTGGTGGTCAGCAAGATGTTAGTTATCGTGACAACCATTGTTACAAGATTGATTTTATTACGCTTTATGTTTTCAGCCGGCCATGTTTACAGCCGCAATGGCAAATAATCTGACGATTGCACTGGGCTTTGTTTACCCCTGCGAATTGCATTGCTACCATGACGGCTCTTTGTTGCCCCATCATGCGGGCCTCTCTTTTTACCTCGGGATAGGCAGGGAATTGCTGGTACAACTCGACACGCTGGTCACGCGCTATGACGATTTGCATCGTCTTAAAACGCAGCGAGCGTTAGGCCTCATGAGTCGCTATGGCCAGCAGGTGTTTCAACTGCTGCCTATTTTGCTGCATATTAATCACCCACTGCTGCCCGGCTATATCAGTAATGAAGTGCCACATGGCATTTGGCGCTTCAGCCCCGATGCCGCTCAGCAAGCCTTTATTAATGATCTCTGCCTGCACGCCAACGATCAACCGGCTCACTTTGTCGCAGCGGATAAATCCATCCAGGGGCTCTATTCGATGGGCAGCACCTCATCGATTGGCCAATGTCGTCACTCCGATCTCGATATTTGGGTCTGTCATGTCGCTGGACTATCGAGCACGCGACTGGCACTGCTCGAGCGCAAGTGTCGGCTGCTCTCCACCTGGGCCGAGTTACGAGGCGTCGATCTCAACTTTTTCTTGATCCAAGAAGACAAATTTCGCCAACACAACAATGCCCAAATGCAGGGTGAAAGCTGTGGTAGCGCCCAGCATCTGTTGCTGCTCGATGAGTTTTACCGCAGTGCCATGCTGATTGCTGGCAAACGCCTGCTCTGGTATCTGGTGCCCGCCGCGCACGATGATCACTACGATCACTATGTGGCTGAGCTGTTCGACAGTGGCCAGATTGCGCCCGATGAGTGGCTCGATTTAGGTAGCTTTACCCGTATTCCCGCCGAAGAGTATTTTGGCTCCGCCCTCTGGCAGCTCTATAAAGCCATCGACTCGCCCTACAAAGCGGTGCTCAAACTGGTATTGATGGAGGCCTACTCACACGAGTATCCCAACACCCGCCTGTTATCAGTAACCAGTCGCGACTGGTTTCAACACAACGACGGCATGCACTATCGCCTCGATAACTACTATTTGATGCTAGATAAAGTCACCAACTACCTCAAATCGATCGGCGATATGCAGCGACTCGATTTGGTGCGGCGCTGTTTTTACTTGAAGGTGGGTGATGGTCTAACCCATGGGCAAGATGAGCACTCCCCCATCTGGCGGCGGCAGCAAATTGCCGAGTTGGTGGCTTACTGGAACTGGAGCCCCGCCCAATGCCACCATCTGGATAACCGCCAAGGGTGGAAAGTCGATGAGGTGAAAGAAGCCTATGCCGAGTTGCTCGAAGCCTTGATGCAGAGTTATCGCAATCTGATCCAGTTTGCGCGGCGCAATAACATCAGCGAATCGATCAACCCAGAAGATATCGGCATCTTGTCTCGCAAACTCTATGCCGCCTTTGAGAGCCTGCCGGGCAAGGTTCAACGCATCAACCTCACCATCGCTCCCGATCTCAGTGAGCCCGCATTGAGCTTGGTCCAAGTGCCACACGGTCGGCTTAATCGCGCCGGTTGGTATCTCTATAAACACTCGTTAGAACCGGCCGCCATCATTGGTCGAGCGCCACTCGAATATAACGGTTACATCAGCAAGCTGGTGGCATGGGCCTATTTTAACGGCTTATTAACGCCCTCATCACAGGTGCATCTGTTCAATCAAGGCTCCGATCTTCACGTCGATAACTTGCATCAGTTCTGTCGCGACTTATCTGGCACCTTTCCGGTCAAATACCCTCCGGCCACCAACGTAGCGCTCAGTCGCCCCTGTGAGATCCGCCAGCTCTCTATTTTTCTCAATTTAGAACAAGACCCCACCAGCCACTGGCTCGATCAAGCCATCGAATTTGATGCCACAACCGCCGATGTCTTCTCGTTTGGCCGTAACGCCGAGTGCTTGGTGGGATCGGTTGATCTGGTTTATCGCAACTCATGGAGTGAGATCCGCACCCTCCACTTTGAGGGCGATGAAGCGGTGGTCGATGCCTTGATCACTATTTTGGGCAAGATGCACCAAGATGCCGCCGCGCCAGAGCTGATCGAAGTATTTGGCTACAGCCAACACTTTCGCGCGTTAGTCGGTAGTCGTTTTCAACAACTACTGATGGAGTGTATTGAGCTGCATTTGACCCGCGATAAACAACAGCTGGTCAAAACGCTGGTGTTAGGGCGCGACACCTACGGCATCTTCTTTGAGCGGCGCGGGGTGTCGGTGAAAAAGCTCGAAAATGCCATCGATTTTTATCGTCACATCTCCCACAACAAGCTTGATCACCTGCCGTTGCGACTCGATAAAACCCGCAGTCAGCACCTACCGAGCATTGTTGATGCCTATGCCAGCGAAGGGTTAGTGCAGTTTTTCTTTGATACCCGCAATGCTGGCACTCATATTTACATCTTGGATGAAGCCAATCGCGTTGAAATTTATCAACATTTTGCCGGCAACAAAGATGAGCTGGTGCAAGGAGTTAACCGCTTTTACACCTCCAGTCACGAGCGGTTAAGCGATGCTGGCCAGTTCAGTAATTTCAATTTGCCGCAGTATTATGAAATTGTGGTGGTCAATGAGGTGTTAGTGGTGATCCCCTATCGCAGTCAGGGGCCCGAACGTTAACTCACTCAGCAACGCTGATCCGGCGCTCGGGTCAATAACCGCCGTTTAACGCATGGGCCGACCCCTGCCGTAACCGTGCCATCGCCTCGCACCATCTCATTAACGCGATAACGGCCTGCCAAAGCAGACCGTTATTGAGCTTATTGCAGCGCTGACGCCCACTCACCTCACCACCAAACCGCGCACTCAGCCCTATCGACTCAGCCCAAGCGCACCTCGCTATCGGATTGTCGCGAACAAGCACTGGCCACCAGTGTGGTGAGTTCATGGCCAAACCGGTTATCGATCCACGCAGCCCCCTGCCACTCAAAGTGAAAGCCATTTTCACGCGTGGCCACCCAAATTTGCTGCAGCGGCTCCTGCTTATTGATGATGATTTTGGTGTTGTTTTCAAACGACAAGGTGAGAACACCTCCGTTACGTTCACAGTCAATATCAGGATAGTCGGCGTCAATGGCATCTTCGATGAAGAGAAAAAAGCCATCGACCAAAGCGTGATACTCGTGATTTTTCATTGGTTTATCCTGTTGCATTTAACAATGTGAGTGCGATTATAGTGGGCCCAATTTTTTTTCGCAGCGAACCATGATGATGACTCCCCGTTCCCAGTGCCTACTTGCTACCGTTTTTTGTCTGGGATTGACCGCTTGCGGCCTCACGGGACCACTCTATATGCCACCGCCCTCGTCACCGCCTGCCACGCAGAGCAAACCGACTCATCAGCCACCTCAGGGCGCGGGTCAGTCAGCCGCCCCCCGACCAACACCAGACCACGGCCATCAGCCGCCATCGCCGCGCTAACCGCTAGGGCCTCATCTCGAAAAAGGAACGGTCTTGGATCACTTTACCTATGATGCCGCAGGTCAGCTACGCGCGGAAGCCGTGGCGCTAGCGTCGCTGGCGGCGCAGCATGGCACCCCTTTGTATGTCTATTCGCGCGCGACCATTGAGCGACATTGGCATGCCTTTGATCAGGCGGCAGCAACCCTGCCTCACTTGATCTGCTATGCCGTTAAAGCCAATGGCAATCTGGCCCTGCTCCATCTGTTAGCTGAGCTGGGTTCGGGTTTTGATATTGTCTCTGGTGGCGAGCTGGCCCGCGTGCTGGCCGCCGGCGGCGATCCGGCCAAGGTGGTGTTTTCTGGGGTTGCCAAAAGTGAGGCCGATATGCGTTTCGCGCTCGCGCATCACATCTACTGTTTTAATGTCGAATCAGCCGCCGAGCTTGAACGCCTTAATCGCGTCGCTGGTGCGATGGGCTGCCGCGCCCCCATCTCACTTCGTGTTAATCCCGATATTGATGCTGGCACTCATCCCTACATCTCCACCGGTCTCAAAGAGAATAAATTTGGCGTGCCGATTGCGCAGGCGCTCGCGCTCTATCGCACGGCGGCGGCCATGGCGCATCTCGATATTCGTGGGGTCGATTGTCACATCGGTTCGCAGTTAACCGAATTAGCCCCGTTTATTGCGGCAACCGACAAGCTACTGGCCCTGATCGATGCACTGGCCGCGGAGGGGATAGTGATTGAGCACCTTGATGTCGGGGGCGGTTTGGGGGTGAGTTATGGCACCGAGTCGCCGCCCTTGCCGGCTGACTATGTTGCGGCGCTCAAACAGCAACTCGGTAGCCGCAACCTGACCCTGCTGTTTGAACCTGGCCGAGCGATCATGGCCAATGCGGGGGTGCTGCTGACCAAGGTAGAGTACCTCAAACACGGAGGCGATCGCCATTTTGCCTTGGTCGATGCGGGGATGAATGATCTGTTACGTCCGGCCCTCTATCAGGCATGGATGACCATCAGTGCCGTTGATAGCCACGCGCCTTATCCTCTCGCCCGCTATGACGTGGTCGGGCCGGTATGTGAAACCGGTGATTTTCTTGGCAAAGCGCGGGAGTTAAGGATTGCCGAAGGCTCCTTACTCGCAGTGCGTGGTGCGGGAGCTTATGGCTTTGCCATGTCATCGAACTACAATGCGCGACCACGTGCAGCGGAGGTGTTAGTCGATGGCACCCACTCGTTCCTCATTCGAGAGCGTGAACCGTTATCCGATCTCTGGCGCGGTGAACATATTCCGCCCTCACAGCACAGGAACGCAGGATGTTGATAGAGTTTTCGAAAATGCATGGTTTGGGTAATGACTTCATGGTGGTCGATGGCATCACCCAAAAAGTCTTTTTTAGCCACGATGTCATTAAAAAATTGGCCGATCGCCACCGTGGGGTCGGCTTTGATCAACTGCTGCTGATTGAGCCGCCCTATGATCCCGAACTCGATTTTCACTATCGCATTTTTAATGCCGATGGCAGCGAGGTCGAGCAGTGCGGCAATGGCGCGCGTTGCGTCGCCCGTTTCGTGCGCCTTAAAGGTCTGATCAATCGCGATAAAATCACCGTTAGCACTGCCCGTGGCCGCATCACCCTACAACTCGATAGTGCCGATCAGGTCACCGTTAACATGGGGGTGCCACAATTTGAGCCCAGCAAGGTGCCGTTTCGAGCCCAAAAGGCGGAAAAAACCTATCTGTTGCGGGCCCAAGAGCACACGGTCATGTGTGGTGTAGTGTCGATTGGTAATCCTCACTGCGTCATTGAAGTCCCCGCTGTGGCTGATGCCCCCGTCACAACCCTAGGCGCGATCATGGAGCGTAACGAACGCTTTCCCGAGCGGGTCAACGTCGGTTTTATGGAGATCGTGAATGCCGCTGAGATCCGGCTGCGGGTATTTGAGCGCGGCTGTGGCGAAACCTTAGCGTGTGGGACGGGTGCCTGCGCTGCGGTGGTGGTTGGGATCAGCCAAGGCAAGCTCAAAGAGCGGGTCACCGTCTCACTGCCCGGTGGCACCCTCACCATCGCTTGGCAAGGGGCTGGCCAGCCGGTTTATATGACTGGCCCTGCTGAGCAGGTGTTTGATGGTCACATTGAGCTATAACATGCCCGCCACCCGCGCCGGAGATGAGTAATGGATCAGCTTAAACAGCTCGCCCAATTGATGGATGAAGCCACGGTAGCGGCCTATTTGACGACCCACCCCGATTTTTTTCAGCACCACCTTGGCTTATTAGATGAGTTGCGCATTCCCCATGAGGTGCATGGCACCGTCTCATTAGTTGAACGTCAATTAACTCAGCAACGGCAACGCATTCGTCAACTCGACCGTGAACTGACCACCGTGCTCGAGATAGCGGCGGCCAACGATCGGGTGGCGCGGGAGTATGGTGACCTGTATCGGGTATTAGGGCATTGCCACACTCTCGCCACCATCAACACAGCCATCGAACAGGCCGTTATCCAGCGCCTTCAACTCGCCGGTTGGCGACTGTGGCTGACACCCACCAACCAGCAGATAGCGCCGGTCGGCGCTATTGGGCCTGCGCCAGCGGCAGGAGAGGCACTATTGCGCCAGCCCTATTTTGCCGCCGATCGCAACATCTACCTTGGCCGCCTGCCCCCGCGTGAAAGTGCGCTGCTATTTGGCACTGAGCTATGGGTCGGATCGGTAGCGCTGATGCGACTGGGTTCGCTCGGGCTTATCGCTTTCGCCAGCAGTGATCCCACCCACTTCCACGCTCACAACGATACCCTGCTCCTTGAGCAACTGGGCCGCCAGCTGCAATGGCAACTGCCGCCACTCATGGCTGGCTAAGCCGACTAACGCGTCCAGCCGCTGACCGGTGCGCCGGTCATTACCGCCACTCTTGGCGCGGAGACTCTTCATGCATTTTTATCGCCGCTGGCAACCGGTCACTGCGCTCTCGTTTGATCTTGATGACACCCTCTACGCCAACGCGGCGGTGATCCAGCGGGCGGAGCAGTGGCAACTCGATCACCTGCGTCACCACTACCGCGCCACCGCCAACCTCGACCAAGCCAGCTGGTTAGCCTGCAAACAGCAGCAACAACAGGTCAATCCACACTTAGACCACGACGTCACCTTGGCACGCTGGCACAGCCTAAAATGGCTATTGATGAGGGGCGGGATGAGTGACAGCGCGGCGACCGCCGCCGCCGATAGCGTCGTGGCCGAATTTTTAGTCCAACGCGCCAAGGTGACAATCAGTGCCGCCACCCACCAACTGCTTGCCCGACTGGCCACACGTTATCCGCTGGTGGCGATCACCAATGGTAATGTCGATGTCGAACGCATCGGTTTGGCGAGCTATTTCAGCGGGGTTTATAAGGCCGGAGGCGGCTATCGATGCAAACCTGCGGCCGATCTCTTCATCCAAGCACAAACTGCCCTACAACGGCCAGCCGCGCAGATCCTACATGTCGGCGATCACCCACTCGCGGATGTGCTAGGCGCACGCCAACAGGGTTTTAAGGCGGCATGGCTCAATACCACCTCGCGATCAGGGTCATCGCTACGCCTACTGCCGGATGTCGAGTTACACCACCTCGATGAGTTGGCCGACTTACTACTCTAGCCACCCGCAGACAGAGTGATCGACCGCGACCCAGCCACTGGGCTAGCGAGTCTGGCGTTGGCTCACTTAGCGCAGATTAAGAATGAACTGCTCGATCACCTCAGCCACGCCATCGTCATCATTACTGGTGGTAATGTGTTGGGCGAGCGCCTTGGTCGCTGGAGTGGCATTGCCCATCGCCACGCCAAGACCGGCGTACTCAATCATATGGTGATCGTTACCAGCATCACCAACGGCGATCACTTCCGCAGCGGTCAGGCCCAGATGCGCCGCGAGAGCTGCAACCCCAGTCCCCTTATTGCTGTGCTGGTGCATAAATTCGAGGAAATAAGGCGCGCTTTGCACCACGGTATAACGCTCATAGAGTGCGGCAGGCAGTTGCGCAATCGCGCGACTGAGCTGGGGCGGCTCATCAATCATCATCACCTTCATGATCTGCGCCGCCGCAGGCAAGCTCGCAAAATCAATCAAGGTGACCGGCATCCCGATCAGTTGCGACTCATGCTCGGTATAAGTGCTCATCACCGGTGCGATAAGCCCCAATTCAACCGAAAAACCATGCACATTGACCGCCAGCTCCCCCGCCAGCGCGGCAATTGCCTGCGCATCCCGCCCCGTTAACAGTTGACTGCGAATGATCCGTTGGCTTGCCACTTGCTGCACCAAGGCCCCGTTATAACTAATCACATAGTCATCAGGGCCAGTGAGCCCCAACTCGGCCAAATACGGCGTCATCCCTTCCAGCGGCCGGCCAGAGGTCAACACCACCGTGACCCCGTGCGCGCGCGCTGCCGTGATCGCCGCTCGTGTCCGTGGCGAGATCTGGCGCTGCGTATTGAGCAGAGTGCCGTCCATATCCAATGCAATTAGCTTGTACATCTCTCATTACCTGCAACTGAGCTGGCCCACCCAATGGGGCCAAGGGGCCCTCGAGTGTAGCGAACATCGCCGTTAGGATCACCCGCTGTTCAAGGACAACCACGGCTAAATATCACCAGCGCCCACGGGCTACCGCGGTCATGGCGTGAAGGAGGGTTACGTTGAAGGTTGCGTTGAGAGTGCTTTCGCGGCACAGTGCAAAACCGTTATAAATTCAAGGTATTAAGATGAAAAGCCTCGATCAGCTCGATCTCGATATCCTGGCCAACTTGTTTCGTGATGCGGGTATCACCAACAAAGATCTTGCTGCATTAGTCGGGGTCGCCCCATCAACCTGTCTCGAACGAGTGCGTAAATTACAGCACGATGGGGTGCTCAAAGGAGCGCATTGCGAAGTGGATTACCAAGCGTTAGGCGGCCACATTCAAGCCATGGTGTCGCTGCAACTGGCGCGCCATAGCCGCCAGATCATCGATGCCTTTCGCGATGCCATCTTGGCGCTACCAGAGGTGATCAGCCTGTTTCATATGGGCGGCAAAGATGATTTTTTAGTCCACCTCTGCGTCGCTAACACCGAACATCTACGCAACTTTGTCTTTGATCACTTCACCTCCCGCGAAGAGGTTGTACACCTTGAAACCTCACTGGTATTTGAGCATCGCTTTAGCCGCTCACTGCCCTGCTTTCACGCCGCCTGAGCAAGAGAGACTGCTGCGACCGACCCGATCACACCATGTGGGCGGCGCGCTCACTGGCCGCAACCACCCACTCCCCCTCGCCCACCCCTTCCACTAGAGGGCCGGCATCGCTGGCGCGGTTTGATAGAGCCCCTGTTGATAGGCCAAACTGCCCCACAGCGCTAGCCCCAACGCCGCCTCTTTTAGGCTCTCCGGTTGAGGGGCCGCCGTCAGGGTCTCGCTCGCGCGATCATAGACAAAACCTTCTGCCGGTCGCTCTGGCTGCAAGATCACCACATCGTTACCGCGCATCAACGCAAAGTTTTTGTCGTATTGCATGATGGCGCGACCGGGCCAATCCGCTGGCATCTGAGTTAAATCTTTGCCCAGCATCGGATAATCAGCACTGATCCCCATCAACGAAAGCAGGGTCGGAGCCATGTCGATTTGACTGACAATTCGCATGTCGTGTTTCGGCTCAATACCACCGCCAACAATCACCGCTGGAATGTGAAAGCGTGGGATCGGCACTAAACTCGCGCCACCCACTCGACTGTCGTGATCCGCGATGATCAAAAATAGCGTGTCTTGCCAATAATCGGCCTGTTTTGCCTGTTTGAAAAATTCACCAATCGCATAGTCCGCATATTTAGCCGCATTATTGCGGGTCGCTTTCGGCTGCTCATAGAGCGCGATCCGATCATCGGGAAACTCAAACGGATCATGGTTGCTGGAACTAAATACCAAACTAAAGAACGGCTTACCCTGTTGGTGTAAGGTGCTGAAGGTCTGATGCGCCTTCGCCATCAAGTCCTCATCCGAGGCCCCCCATGAGCCTTTAAATACCGGCTTAACAAAATCTTTTTGCT
The DNA here is from genome assembly GCA_022606495.2 of Halesus radiatus. Lineage (NCBI taxonomy): Eukaryota > Metazoa > Arthropoda > Insecta > Trichoptera > Limnephilidae > Halesus > Halesus radiatus. The sequence continues at coordinate 74,032 of JAHDVE020002933.1, read as the reverse complement.
CTACAATTTGGCTAAAACCATTGCCGAGAAAGAAGCTACGCATGTTGTCAAAATGGCTCTCACCACCATAAATAAAACTGGTGCTATAGCCGCGCTGTTTGAGCAAATCGGCCACGGTGAAGAAGTTAGTTTGACTCTTGCCCAGCTTAACCACCGCTTGCGCTGGGGTCGGCGTAAAACCGGTGATCACCGCTTCAATCCCACGCACCGAGCGGGTGCCGGTGGCATAGAGCGATCCAAATGCCCAGCCCTCACTGGCCAACACGTCAAGATTCGGCGTCAGCGGTAAACCGCCCAGTGACCCGACAAACTGCGCCCCCAGACTCTCTTGCAGCAAGATGACGAGGTTTTTCGGTTTGCCGGTATAGCTGGCCTGATTAAAGGTTTGGCTCGGTCGTTCAGCAGCGGTAAACGCGGCGGCAGGGCGGCCACTCTCGGCCCGCATGATGGCCAAAATATCGGCCTCGGGCAGTGGGCCATAAAAGCGGCTGGCATCCTCTTCTGCTCGCAATTGGCTAACCGCAAAAAAGAGTGAATAACCGGAGTTAATCGTCAGCGCATTCACTAACGGATCACTGCTAAACGCAACCATCGCCGGATTCAGTGCGCGATGGCCCAAACTCGAACGCGCGCCCAAAAAGCCAACCGCCAAAATCAGCACCGCCAGCGCCGGCCGCACATACCAACGCGGCCAAACTAGATCGCGCAGCAGGCGGCCACTGAGCCACCAACCACCACCTAAGGCAAGCAGCGTTGAGATAGCCCCTAGTAGCAACTCGCCTTTACGCCCAACCCACAACATCGAGAACACCTCTTTCGGATAGATGAGGTACTCAACATAAAGTCGATTGGGGCGCACGCCGTATTCGCTGATAAACGAGGGCGTGGAAATTTCCAAAAATAGCAGCAACCACAACCCCAACGTGAGCCACCCCCGCATCAGCACCAACCAGGCCCGCCCCAAAGCATGAGGCCCCGCGAGCAGCTGCGTCAGCATCGCAGGGATACCCCATAACCAGCAGAGGGTGGCAATATCAACCCGAAGCCCTTGTAACAGCATTTCATGCCAACCCGCAGCAGCATCAACGCGGGCCTCCTGCCAGATGCCGAGCCCGAGTCGGCTTGCCGAGAGTGAAAACAGAGCAATCAATGAAAAAATGGCGAAGGGCCACAACGGGCCTCGCCATGATCGGATGGTATTCATGCGGGTTCCTACAAACTGAGACGCGCCCGTTCTTGGGCATATTGTTGTTATGTTACAAGGTAATAGCGCAAGTTGAGGTAAAAATAGTGATAACCAAGATAGGTTGGCATGACTTATGATTTTTATGTGATGTCACGCAGGCAGTGATGGCAAAATAGGCATGATAAGGGCGCGCATTGGCCACCGTCATGATCAAGCCATCCAGAACGGATACCTAGGCCATCAACCAATGAGTCGATTAATTCATCGGTCCACCACGTCGATGTGCTATCAGCGTGACCCAAACCTCATCGGCTCACTACTTAAGGAGTTTCTGTGTTGACCGTGCGCACCGCCCATCTCGATGATGTGGACGCTATCGTGAAATTGGAACGCTACTGCTTTCCACCTGAAATTGCCTTTGGTCACCGCCGTTGGCACTCCCTGCTCCGTCATGCCAAAGGCCACACGCTATTGCTGCTTGCCGCTGACGGTCAGCTCATGGGTTATCTTGGCTTATTAGAGCATCGCGGTTGGGATCGCCTGGTGATCCAAACGCTGGCAATCCGTTGGACAGTGCGGCAAGAGGGCTGGGGTCGTCATCTACTCAATACTGCCATTGCCCAAGGCCGTGCTAACGGTTGGGGCGCGATTCGCTTAGAGGTAGCCGATAGCAATAGTGAGGCGCTGGCGCTGTATGACAGCGTGGGATTTCGACCCCAGCAACGCTTACCGCACTATTATGGTCGCAACCAACACGCGCATCGGCTGGTGCTGCCACTCATCAGTGCCGCCGAACAAGAAGCGCGTCGCCAGCAACGACGAGTGGCGCGCGCGCAAACCGTCAGCCAACCGGTGCCGAGCGCCGCGTGCTGATTAGCATCACACGGTTGGGGCTAACGCGCCGCCGTGCAACCACATAACGTTAAGTCGGAGATAAACATGATAGCCATGGTAACGGGTGCTTCAGCCGGTTTTGGCGCGGCGATCAGTCGCGTATTAGTGGCCGCAGGTTATCAGGTGATTGGCACTGGTCGTCGTGCCGCGCGCTTGCATGAGCTCGCGGCCGAACTGGGGCCTCACTTCTTACCGCTCGCCTTTGATGTGCAAGACCGTCATGCGGCGACTGCCGCCATTAAGAGCTTGCCCAGCGAGTGGCAAGCGGTCGATCTGCTGGTCAATAACGCCGGTTTAGCACTGGGCTTAGCGCCAGCGCATCAGGCTGATTTTAGCGAGTGGGAGCAGATGATTGCGACCAACATCAGCGGCCTAACTCTTATGACCCACCTGATCCTGCCCGGCATGGTGGCCCGTAATCGCGGCCATGTGATCAATATCGGCTCCATTGCTGGCTCTTATGCCTATCCTGGCGGCAACGTTTATGGCGCGACCAAGGCGTTTGTTAAGCAGTTCAGTTTGAATTTGCGGGCAGACCTAGCAGGTACTGCGCTGCGAGTCACCAACATTGAACCGGGCCTGTGCAGCGGCACCGAATTTTCCACCGTGCGCTTTAACGGTGATACGACCAAGGCGGCGGCAGTATATCAAGGAGTGCAAGCGATCGAGCCCGAGGATATCGCCAATACCGTGCTCTGGATCAGCCAGCAGCCCGCTCACGTCAACATCAACCGCATTGAAATCATGCCGGTAGCACAAAGCAGCGGCCCCCTGGCAGTGGCGCGTCGTGGCTAACCGCTATGTATTCATGCCCAGAGCCATTAACAATAGGATCCCTATGCGTCAGACCATGATTGCGCTAAGCCTTAGTTTATGCACCCTGCCGGCCGTGGCAACGCCACTGACCGAGCAGTTTACTCAGATGGATCAACGAGCCCAACACGCGCTCGATACCCGCCTGTTTAGCCACGATGGCATTGATATCAAAGCGTGGGTCGATGGCACACCGGTCATCATCGCAGTGCCGATCCGTAACGCCCAAGGCAAGCAAGAGGGGGAGAGCCGTTACTACTTCAAGGGCGGCCAACTATGGGGCGTCAATGAACCTTCAGCACAATTTGTCTTTGATCAACAAGGCCAGTTGATCCAGTGGCTCGATCACAAAGGTCAACCGGCCCCCTTTGTCGGCAAGATCAGCATCCAACAACGGCAAGAGTGGTTGACCCGACGGGCCGCCAGCTTAAGCCAGTTATTTGCCGCCAATAAAACCGAACAACAAGCCGCCGCAGGCAAATCAACCTTAACTGGCGCAACCTTGGCCCATGCACTCTGTAACCGCAAGCTGATGGATCTCGCCAGTGGTGACAAGGTGACCTTCACGCCAGCGACACTCAATATCAGTGCAACTGGCATTGAAGGGGATGTGGATCTGCGCCAAGAGAATGGCTGGCAAGCGGTGCATGTGTTGTGTGAGGTAAAGGGCACTTATGTCACCCGCTTAACCTGGCAGCCGCTGCCAACCGCAAACCGACCGCGCTGATCACCTACGGCGTTAACGCGCCTGCCGTCGCCGGGTCCGCCGGTGGCAATGTCGTTACCACAACAGCGGTGGTGAGATCGGGCACGATCACCCCAGCAGCGGCAACCGCCGGTGTTGGGGTGGTCGCAGTAACGACCGCAGCCGCAGCCGCAGTGGCTATCGGCAAACAGGGCTGGCGGCTGCCAACCCCACTCACGGATAAGCAGGGTGAGGTCGCCCCGATGACAATTGGCTCACCGAGAAATTTGGGCCCCTTATCGAGGACATAGAGATCCAAAATGCCCATCAGGCGGGCAAATACCTCACGCACCCGCGTCTTGATCCCCTGATAAGCACGAGGGTCTGTCGCATTAAAACCAATCGCATCAATCCCAAAATGACGAGCAATGAAAATGGCTCGCTCGTTGTGAAAGGCTTGGGATACCACGGTAAATCGAGCTTGGCCAAAGACTTCTTTGGCCCTCACAACCGAATCAAGGGTACGAAAACCGGCATAATCGCTGTAGATCGCACTCGCGGGAACCCCAGCTTGGATCAGGGCCCGTCGCATCTGGCGTGGCTCGTTATATTGCACCGTCGCGTTGTCACCTGAAACCAGCACATAGTCCACTTTACCGTGGTGATAAAGCGCGGCCGCCGCTTGGATCCGATAGTTGAAGTAGTGATTAGGCCCACCACCGATCACATATTTTGACGTGCCCAACACCAAGGCGACACGGTTATAAGGCACGGCACTGATGTCATCATAGGTGTGATGGCGCGCCTCGGAAATCGTCCATTCACAGTAGCCCAATAGCACGCTGACCATGACGAAAGGGAGGCCAATAACAAGGAGAAGGATCGTGGCAAACTTTTTCATACGCAGACGATTAGGCTCAGCCGTGACAAACAATGAGCATCATTCTATTACAAGTTGCTCTGTTGCGGCAGCGCTGTTCCATGCCCACCAACCGCCACTACGACCGGCTCCCATCACCAGACACCGCCGACTAACCACCTAATTACAGCCATCCAAATGGCTTTGCTGTTAGATTGCCATTCATTTTGGTAACGGTTAAAATCCGCGCCTACAGCCAAATGAGGACTGCTGGATCATGGGTACAGAGTGGAACGGTGACTACGTCAGCCCCTATGCCGAGCACGGCAAAAAGAGCGAGCAAGTCAAAAAAATCACAGTGTCGATCCCGTTGAAGGTGCTGAAAGTATTAACCGATGAACGCACCCGTCGACAAGTCGGCAACCTGCGTCACGCCACCAATAGTGAGCTACTGTGTGAGGCCTTTTTGCATGCCTTCACCGGCCAACCGCTCCCCGCCGATGATGATTTACGCAAAGAACACCCCGATAGCGTGCCAGCGGAAGTCAGAGCCATCATGGAAGCACTGGGCAAAGAGATTGAAGATTTCGACGTTGCATAACCCTCTGCGGCATCACTGACACCACCTTGTCGGTGTCAGTACCTCGCCCTCACGCTCGTTATCCCTATGGTGGGCCGCCATCAGAGGCACACGATCCTCGTTCACGCCACCAGCCCCTGTGGGGGTTGCACCACCGAACGTTGATTCAACACTCCATCGATGGTTATCCGCTGGTGCGCCTCTGCTACAATCAGCACCTCTTTAATCCCGTTTGCGAGCTAAGCCCATGTCATCAGCGACCACCGCCAGCACCATCCGTCTCGATAAATGGTTATGGGCAGCGCGTTTTTATAAAACCCGCCGCCTTGCCCGTGAGCACGTTGACGGTGGCAAGGTGCATTACAACGGCCAACGCAGTAAACCCAGTAAAATCGTCGAAGTTGGAGCCCTGATCCGCTACTGGCAAGGCCCTGACGAACGCGAAGTCGAGGTACTGCTGGTCAATGATCAACGCCTGTCGGCCCCATTAGCCCAATTACGCTATGTCGAAACCGCCGCTAGCCTCAAAAAGCAGGCCGATAACAGAGAGGCGCGCCGCTTTAACAGCCAGTTTGCCCCCAGCCCAGAACGACGACCCAATAAGCAAGAGCGCCGCCAACTGATCAACATTAAGCAGAACTAAAAACGCCGCGAGGGCCAGCACCGGCCATCATGCCACGGCGAGCGGGATCAACACCCAGCCAACTCCCATGTATGTCACCCAATGGTTATGTTTTATTTCACACAAGAGCGTAGGAACCCACGATGAGTCATCAAGATCTGCTGTATCGCTATCTATTTGAAGAGTACGACGTCCGAGGCGAGCTGGTGCAGCTCGATAACACCTACCGCCATGTGATTGATGCGCAAGACTATCCAGTACCAGTACAACAACTGCTGGGTGAATTACTGGTGGCGACCAGTTTGCTCACCGCCACCCTCAAATTTGAAGGCTCGATCACCGTGCAACTGCAAGGTAATGGCCCTGTGCGACTGGCGGTGATCAACGGTGATAATCACCAGCAGTTACGCGGTGTGGCGCGCTACGAGGGCGAATTACCGACCGATGGTAAATTACACAGCTTGATCGGCGATGGCCAATTAGTGATCACCATCACCCCTGCGCAGGGCGAACGCTATCAAGGCATGATTGCCCTTGAAGCTGACACCCTCGCCGGTTGCTTGGAGCACTATTTTGCGCAATCAGAACAACTTGCGACCAAGCTGTGGATCCGAACCGGCGAACATGACGGCATGCCACGAGCAGCGGGAATTTTGCTGCAAGTGCTGCCGACCCAGCGCGACGATCACGCCGCTAACGTTGACCACCTAGTCCAACTCACCAGCACCATTAAAGATGCCGAGCTGTTTGGCCTTGATGCGCAAGAGATCCTCTATCGACTCTATCACGACGACAAAGTACGCCTGTTTGATCCACAGGCAGTAAGCTTCAAATGCACCTGTTCACGGGCGCGTTGTGAAGGGGCGTTATTGCAAATCGAACAAGCAGAAGCCGTTGAGATGGTGCAAGAGTTGGGCAAAATAGACATGAATTGTGATTATTGTGGGGCTCAATATCAATTTGATCCGATCGACATCGAGGCCCTGTTCAGTCAAGCCGCCGATCTCGATAGCACGACCTTACATTAATCAGTGCTCCCGCACGGCGGGGTAACGCCGATCCACTCACTCCTTCATTATTTGGCGCTAACGATATGAATCATTTCGAGATTATTGAAACCCGCATCGCTCAGATCCGAACTAGGTTGGCTCAGCAAGAGCTAGATGCCTTTATCGTGCCGCACGATGATCAGCATCTGGGCGAATACATTCCCGCCGATGCCGAACGCTTAGCGTGGATCAGCGGCTTTAATGGCTCAGCCGGCCTTGCCATCATCATGGCGCAACGAGCTGCGCTGTTTGTGGATGGACGTTATACCCTGCAAGCGAAACAACAAACGCCCACCAGCGTGTTTGAGTTTTGCCACTTCAACAACGAGCCCCATGTCGCGTGGCTGGCTCAGCAACTGCCCGCTGGCAGCCGTGTTGGTTATGACGCCAAGCTACACAGCTTGGCGTGGTATCAACACGCCAGCGCCCTCTTCGCGGAGCATGATATTGAGTTGGTACGCGTCACTCATAACCTGATTGATCAGGAGTGGCACGATCGCCCCGTTGCCGCCAAAACGGCGATTACCTTATACAGCGATAGCTTGGCGGGGCAATCGAGCCAGGCGAAACGCGAGTTGTTGGCCGCTGATCTGCGCCAACGCGGCCTCGATGCGGTGCTGCTCACTCAAGCTGAACCCATCAACTGGCTGCTCAACGTGCGGGGACGAGACATCGATCGGCTACCGGTGGTACTCGGTTTTGCGGTGCTGTATGCCAATGCCAGTCTCGATTTTTTTGTCGATACCGACAAAATTGACTGCATCGCCTTCTGCCAGCATGTCGGGCAGGATGTGTCGGTCTATCCGATAGATAAACTCCAGCAGGTATTAGTCAGAATTGGCGAAGATCGGCAAAAAGTGCTGGCTGACCCTCATACCGCTAACGCATGGAGCCAGCTCATCATGGTGGAGGCAGGCGCAACCTTAGTGGCTGGCGTCGATCCGACCATGCTACCCAAAGCCTGCAAAAACAGCACCGAATTAGCCGGTATGCAGCAGGCCCATCTGCGTGATGGCGTAGCGGTATGCCGCTTTTTAGCTTGGCTTGACCGCCTGATCGCCAACAATGACCTTGCTGGTGTCGATGAAGGCAGCTTGGCCGATCAGCTCAGTGCGTTTCGTCAAGAGCAAGCCCACTACATCGAACCCAGCTTTGACACCATCTCCGCACTCGGCCCGAATGCCGCCATGTGCCACTACCATCACACCAATGGCACGCCGCGCGCCATTGGCCAAGACGGTCTCTATCTGGTTGATTCCGGCGGACAATATGACGACGGCACCACCGATATTACCCGCACTGTTAAAGTGGGCCAGATCAGCAGTGAGCACAAACTCATGTTCACTCGCGTCTTGCAGGGCCATATCGCCTTGGATCAAGCCCGCTTTCCCCACGGCACCGCGGGCATCCAGCTCGATGTCCTCGCCCGCTTACCGTTATGGCAAGCGGGTTACAACTATGATCACGGCACCGGTCACGGCGTCGGCCACTGCCTGAGTGTGCACGAAGGGCCGCAACGAATTGCCCCCAAAGGCAGCATGGTGGCGTTGCAAGCAGGCATGGTGCTCTCCAATGAGCCGGGCTACTACCGCGAAGGGGCCTTTGGCATCCGTTGTGAAAATCTGGTGGTGGTCACCGCACAAGCCGCGTTGGGTGAGATCCCCATGCTGGGCTTTGAACGGTTAACTTATGTGCCATTCGATACCCGCCTCATTGAACGCAGCCTGCTCAGTCCCGCTGAGTTTCGCTGGATCAACGACTACCATGTCGAGGTTTACCGCCGTTTAAGCCCCTTATTAGAGGGCGAAGATCTGAGCTGGTTAGCGCAAGCCACCAGCTTGATCTAACTCACTCAGCCGCGTTAACCCAATGTGGCCACCTCAGCACCGGCTGACGTGGCCCGTTCAACGACATCACCATCCAAGCTAATCTCAGCAACCCGACCATTTAGCGCCTTGGCACAACAAGGTGCGATGGCCGGCACTGATTGGGAGTCATCGTGAAACATACCACCCCACCGCCACAGATCCGGGCTGCTAGCCCAACAGACATCGATGCGATTGGCCACATTGAAGCCGCCGTCTTTGACGCCGCCCCGTATCCCCCCTTTTTTTTCCGCCAAGCGCTCGCGCTTTGGCCACACTCACTGCTGGTTGCCGAAGCTGACGGTGAGCTAGTGGGCTATGCCCTTGGCGGGTTAGGTGAAGATCGCCACCAAGGCTGGCTGTTATCACTGGCGGTGCTCCCTGCCGCGCGGGGCAAGGGGCTAGCCGCTCAACTGCTCACCACCTTGGCGCAAATATTGGCCCGCCAGCAAGTGACCACCCTTCGTCTTACCGTTGACCCCAGCAATCGGGCGCAACAACTCTATGCGCGGCTGGGTTATGTCGTGATTGCCACCGAATCCGACTACTTTGGCGTGGGACAAGATCGACTGCTGCTAGAGAAGCGCCTGTACAAGGGGGATGCGGTCGCCGCAGGCTAATTGACATCCGGCCCCGTATCCGCGGCCTTTTTTACCACTCACGACGTAAAAGAGGTTCTTTCAGCGCCTAACAATGTTAATGATGACACCGAGCTGATACCCGCTCACGGTGAGAAGTATCATCACGGATGTCGCCGCTATTGACCACCTTCAACTCGCTCGCCATCCTTATCGCCCTTACTGCCTCGGAGGCCCATCATGTTAAAACGTATGACCCTCATCGTCGTGTTCACGACCCTGACAGCAACCACCCTGACCGGTTGCGCCAATAGCGATCTCTATTCAGGCGATGTCTATACCCGCGATCGTGCCAAACAAGTCCAAACCGTCAGCTATGGCACCATCTTGTCAACACGGTCGATTAAAATCCAAGCCGATGATAACTCACTGATCGGCACCATCGGCGGCGCTGTCGTTGGCGGCCTGCTCGGTAGCACTATCGGCGGTGGCCGTGGCAGTAGCATCGCCGCGGCCGGTGGCGCGCTCGGCGGAGCCGCGGCCGGTAAACTAGCCAGCGACAAACTCAATCAAGTTAATGGCGTCGAACTCGAAATCCGCACAGAGAGTGGCGGCTCAATCGTGGTCGTACAAAAAGCCAGCCATCCAATATGAAATCGCAAGAAATTCTTAAAAATATTAAAGATTTAATAAATAAAATCACTTCCGTAAAAGATTCCAAAATAAAAATATCGTTGGAGCAAAGCATAATATCCCTGTTAGAAATATTTCTAAGTAAGCAAATCTGTCTGCAAAAAAAATCATAGATTTGCAAGAATCTGTGATTATTAATAACCAAAAATACAACAAGAAGCTCGAAGAAATTCTAGTAAGCAACCGAAAAACATGGAATATGCCCTGAGGAAGTTATCGGCACCGGTGTATAGTCGGGAAACGCGTCAAACGCGCGCCCAGAATTTGTACAAGGCTGAAATTTGTTACATGAAAATAGGTCGCTTCAACGAATCGTTCTTGTATTCAATAGCTCGGCTGTGGAATGATCTCCCTGCCTCTGTGTTTCCCATCTCCTACAACATGGGTCTCTTCAAGACCCTGGTTTACTATATAATAAAATATATACAGCGTCTTAATATAAAAAAAAGATACTGATGTAAGAATTGCGTACGGTCGCCCAACGTGACTATATGTTCCATCGCTGAGTTTCATATCAACCTCTGAACTAAAGCTTTAGATACCTGAACAATCTTCATCTCTTTGTGAGATTACCCTTTTACGGATGGATTACATTTTTTGAAATACAAAAAATGCCGTGTACGTGCACGTATAACCTACTTATTTTACGAGTATTCAAAGAAGCGTTCTTGAAGGAGGGGTAATAATTTACCCCTTTGGAACATAAACAACAGCGAAGAAGGTTGAAATTTTTTTCACGGGAATATTTATATATTTTCTACAACCTACTCTCTCTGAAATAACCATCAGTGAACCATCTCCAAATATTACGTATGTACTTTACGTAGGGAAAACGGAGTGATATGCAACAGGGGTAGGTTGAAACAATTAAATTTAAAAAAAAACTCAATTTGCACGATAGATGGCGGTACGATGTCCATTTCGGAGTAATTTCAATTATTTTTTTCGAGTTTGACGGAAGAGGTTAAAAAGTCTGTTCTTAAAGATTCATTTCGTGTAAAGATAAATATTTTTATATTATTACAATAGGATGTGGTGTTAATTGATTTTCTTGAATATTGTAGGATTTAATAATTAACCGTAAATGCAGCCATTTTAAGATCAAAACATTTTTTTTTCTAGTTATATAACAATTCGATACAACGGGGAAAGTTGCAACAAATGTTCAGGTTTATTTGCATTATGCTGCAACCCTCCCCTTAGATACTGAATAAGATCTGTTAACAGTTAAATTTAATATATCGTGACTGATACATTTTTTTTTATAGAATAACAATGAAAACTAATAAACGAAAAATGGGTAGAGGTATGACACCCTTAGAAGTTATGAAGTCGCCCATTTGGCGAATGTTGGAAATAATTTATTTTTTTACTCAGTTGTGTTGCAAAGCAGTTAAAAATCCAATGTTCCAAGCTGTCAAGGTTTATGGCCAAAATTTGAAAAAATTCTGGCAAAGCTCAACATACATGAATGATTATACCAATTACTTTCGGTTCTCAAAAAAATCGCCAGATGTTTTTCATTGGAAACGAAAAAACATCTTAAGGATTACATTTGTCCCAACAGTGACATTTTATATGGTTTGACACCAATTGACCTGACTAAATTATTTTCTCAAAAGAAACACCTGTCAATTCGCCAACCAGAGGCAACAGGGGGGCCAACTCTGTGTCTTTTGGGTTAGCTAACGAAAGTTAAATCGTCCATAAGCAATACACTTTGAGAGTTCGGTAGTCCATATAGCGCTAACAAGTTAAGTTTGCGTTTACGTAAGAGAAGAGATGACGCTGCGTTTATGAAGATTGTCAAAATTTATTATTTATGGAGGATTTAATTTGTGTTAGCTGACGCAAAAGATACGAACTAAGGCAGCTTAAGACGGGTAAATAAGTTGAATATTTAGGAATTTTTCAATAAGTTATCAGATATTTTGGGCAGACATTACAACATACCATCCAAAAAGAATAATGTAGATGAGTCTGCACTTTCTACAGTATTAAAACACAATAAAATTATAGCTAATAAAGGAACCAAACAGACTGTAGAATAACATCTGCAGAGCAAGGAGAACCAATAACCATTAAAATTGCAAAAAACGCCCAAGAAAATTCTATTCTTCCAATGTTTTTGTTTCCAAGAAAGACTTTTCAGGATCACTTCATGAGGGATGAACTTCCAGGATGCATTGTAGTTGCAAATAGTTCTGGCAGGATGATGGAAGAAACTTTTTAAATATTGATAATTCATATAATTTCTTCAAAAGATTGCTATTCACTTTGAGGCGTTATTATTAATAAATGAATTAAAAATTACTTTTTATTCGCCATTTTATTAATATTCGCATATCAACATCTTTCGAAAGCGATGCTTTCTTCATCAGGAATATATAAAGTACTAAAGAATTGTAATGCCAACTATAAAAAAATGATAAATATATAACACAATAATGTAAGAATAGACAAATTATAAACAGAAACAGATATTGATGAAAGGGGCTAAGTAATTAATCAAAAATGTTAATAATTTTTTAATGTTAACAGTTATTCTGAATTTGCCAATCATGTTTTAGAAACCAATTATTCTTTTGACTTAAATAAAGGTTTAAAAAATTTACATACAAATTCAATCGGTTTACAATTAGACAAATATGAAAATTTAACAATCAATAGTGAATTAAATATAATTACTAATCAAATATTAAAATAGCAACCTTTTGAATTTATTTTCATATTTATAAAAAAGTAAAAATAATTTCTTTTTTAATTTCTGATGTAAATTTGATAAAGTGTCGCAGAAGCGGATGTGGGCACATTTTGTCTCTGCAAACAAAAACAAATTTTAAATTTGTTCGAATTGCCAATCAGGTATATCGGATGACTGAGATTTACGTAGCAAAGTGCCCGGCTTTATATAAACACTTGAATGCATATGTTTTATTGTTGGAACACTATTCTTACTGATTTATTTTAATCCTCAATGTTCACTTGTTCGTAAATTGAATAAAATTGTTACGTAAGTTATAAAATAAGTTGCATTTAATCCCGTCTGACCCTAGTTTTTATTTTTACATATGTATTATTTGAATGGAACTCAAAAGATTTTATTTCATATTATTGGAGTCAACAGAGTATAAATAAACCGTTCGGAACACAACCTGCAGTGAGTATGAGTATTCCACTGAAGTTTTTGAATTATTCATGTTTTACACTTTGCGAAGTCCATTCATTTAGCCTGAACCTCTCGACCGTATTATTTATGTCAACCTTAACGGTACCATTCAGTAGAGGATACTAAAATCTGGGTAATAATGAATTCTTGAAACATTTACAAGGAAATATGTTGAAGAGTACGTACTACACAATTAAGAAGTTCCCTTTTTGTTGTTTTTTTTTTAAACACATTTCTTAAAGTACGGACAACTGTTCTTAAAAAAAAACTTATCACAAAATCTAATTAAATTTCATATTATTATTTACTTTATTGAAGCACCTCAAAAGGAATTAATTATGTAATATTGGAGCGAAATCTGTACAACCAAACCGTCACATTGAAAACTGAATTGCATTATTAATTAACCCATTTTCTATTCGCCAATAGGTTTATCCTATATTATTAATCCCATTTGATTTTGTGGCTGATTTCACTTCCAATTAAAAAAAATCTATCTATGCTTTTGGCGACATTACTGTAATACGGATCCAAAATACAATAAAAAATCACTGAGTATAAAATACACGGGAAGGAAGTGCCGCTGCCTGGGTGCTGAAAATAATTAACGTTATATAATTTTAGCATCAAAGTGTGATTTCTTACGAGCGAAATTTCTTTCATATGCAAAGTATTTATCCGGTATGTGGAGAGGTTAACGCAATCCCACACATTTTATATAAAGTATACATACATCAACGATTGGCTGCATCCCTGAGTCTCGTCGTCGGCTCATAAAGCTGTGTGATAAGTAATCTTATCAATATTACTCAATAGTACTAAATTTTAAACGCATTTTTCCTCATCGCACCAACCAGTACCTATCAACCATAGATACATAATCTCTTTATACTTAATTATTATATTTATCTCAATATATATTATATTACAATACTATGTCAATACTAGCTTTTTTCCCTTCTATTTTTATATAATGGCACTTAATACGAACTAAACTTGTCAATTTGACTGTCCTAAAACGGGATTTGTTTCTAGTTGGATAGTAAAAGCTTTATTTAATGTTAATGTTAAATAACGTCTGTTTGAAATTAATAAATATTATCATTAATATTATTGGACTATAAAAAAATATATATGTATATATAGATGAATAACTAAATAAGATATTAATACACATGAAACACAAAAACGTAAAAAAATGTATGAAAATAAAGCTTTTGCATCGCAAAGATGATGCAGAGCATTTGCAAAGCTCTTCCGTTTAATTGTGAGGGACTAATGTCGTTGTTACGCATATTTCTGAAGACCTTCGTAACGTTCACTTGCTCAAGTGCCCTGAAATAATCCGGTACAAATTGTGCTGGATGGTGTTAAAATTCATTAATGAAATAGCCCCACCTTACATCTCTAAACGATGCGTGCGGGAAAACACCGGTCTAAGGCAGCCAACTCATAGATCAGCATCATCATAGGCTATCGGGAGATTGGTAGAACCTGAATGCAAGCCAAATACTAAGTTTTGAGATCGCGCTTTCAGAGAATCCGGGCCCAAGGCTTGGAATAAACTTCTGCCAGATCTAAGATGCATAACAAGTCCAACAGAATTTCTGTCCAAATTAAAAACTTACACTTTCAGACTTTCATATCCTTAAATTAAATATACCTCCGAGTACCACTCTTGTAATGCCTATTAATCCTAATTACACTTATTTTATTTTACTAACATTATTCGAAGCCTCGCACTTCAATCCGTTTCTTATCGACGGAGGAATAAAATTTTAGAAGGTCCATTCTAGTTAAATCCCTGTACTGTACCACCCACCATAAAATATGTTTTTCCATTTCTAAAAGTGAGTAAGAAAATATATATTTTTTTATACATAATATCTTCAATAACATGTGTTTTCCAATAACATGTTATCTGCGTGCAGAACTGTATATAAATTTCGCTAAGAAACAGTGTTTATCTCAAGTTATCTACCAGGTAAGAATTGTCCTGTGTAATATTATCTGCCTGCACATAAAATTAATAACATATCTATTTTAACGCGGCATCACGGTCATGGGTTCAATGCATTGTACATATAGTTTGGCATTACAGATCGATGACCCGTTTAATCCAAATTGTTAGCCATAAGTAGTAATAATCGGCTGTCTATAGTTAGTGATTAGATAGAGCATTGGAAAACATTTGTACAACTCCTTCAAGGTAATTCTCAAAATCATCAAATATTATTATTATTATCATATAGAATCACCTTCTGAAATTATCGTAAGTTGTATATAACAATTACGTTATTTTTAATATTAATTAACTTACCGTACGTATATAATTATGCATATTTAAATATATTTACATCTGTATTTAATTATACATTCTACGTGATATATCATCATCACCACCTGACTTTTGTTTTCATATTTGAAGCAGATGTCCCTTTTTTAAATCGTCAGGTAATCCGTTAACTATGGCAGAATGCCTCTTGTTCTATCTCCGTATGCATTTTGTCATTAACTTTTGATATTCATTTGAGCTTCTCCGTGGCTAGTAAATTAATTGATTAAATTGTTAACCTCGATACAGGCTCCGAGAAAAGTATTTTTTCTTATTAGAATTAATGAAATTATTACGAAGAATTTAGTTTACACCATTCTTTAATATATAAATATCAACATGTTTCAGAAGCGAAGGTTCGCAGGGATACAGTACGAGTATACCAAAAATTAATTCCACGTATAGACAAATAATAAACATTTTTAAACACAATTTAAAAACATAAAAAAATTTACCAATAAGTGATAAAAGAGATAAGTAATTAATGAAAAATGTAAAAAAAAAATATATATATATATATATCAAATAATAAATATTAAATTTGATATTCGATAATAATAACTGTCATTATTTTTAGTGAGTAAATTGTTTATCCCGAAACATGTAGATAAAACATATTAAATACAGTGGTTTCGAACAAAGTATTTATTGCGAATTTATTAAATTTATATTAGAAATTTAAAAAAAGAAATAATTTTTATTTCTAATTTTGAAACTGTCAATTCATTGTTGAAATTTGTTTTATTGCTGACGGTACTGTTTAATGTTATGTTTTCAAAAACTACTTTCGGGTTGATTTATTACCCCCTGGAAGACGGATTACATTGTGTTTATTTACTGAATCTATGAATTTTTAAAAATAATATAAAGTCATTAACGTCAGCTTTTATGTGAACAAATGGTTCTTTCTGGTTTTGTTCTTTCCCTGTGATTTTCGTCTTGTTTGCTAAGATGAATTTTATACCAGTTTTTGTCCCATAGTTGCATAAACAAATTTCAAGTCATAAATAAAAACAATATTAGAAAGCAGGGGAACTCACTCACGACATCGATGCCATATATACCATAGATTTAGTTTTAATTGTGCCAGTCTGACGATGCCCGTGATAGGGTGAAACGGGCCCGGTCAAAAATAAATAAGTGGAAAAAGGTTTTTTAATAAAAAAAAAAATCATTTTTATTAATAATAAAAGTTAAAAAAAAAAAAGGCACAAAATAAAACAATATGGGTTATTATTAATAAAATGTATACTAATATATTTCTAAATATATTTAATACTAGAGTTAAGGAGCACCTAAGGTGTTTGGGATTTTTAAAATTACGTATGGATACAACTGGTCTAAAAATAGATAAATTTGAAATTTTTGAGATTAGAAACAAGAGTAAATTAAATAATGTATTTAAATTACTTATCTATCACCATACAAATGTAACCACTATAAGTTGTCAACAGATGTCTCTGCTTTCATGAATATCAACATGAATCTCAAGTTGTTGTTCCATCCGTGTTCTTTGCTATAAATTAATAATTCTCGCTATTGCCATTATCGCCACTCTATTCGCACTTTCGTCTAGAAACTGCTTTTAAAAAATATATTTATTTAGTTAAAAGAAATACGTAATTAATTCACTTTCTTAACTTAAATAAATAAATAATATATTAATTAACTACATACATACATATTATTCTTAACCTATTTTAATACTAATATAATGTATCATATTACTTTATATTATTTATATACCTAACATATTAATCACATATTACACATTATTCCAATTACACATTGTTATTTTGCTCACTTACTTTGAGATTGTCCGTTTTCGGGCTATCGGGAAGGAGATTGTATATATATACACCCACTTTCAGGCTTTACTGTATTCGAGTACAATTTATTATGTTGTGTTCGTGTGTATAAGTCCATTTTGTATTTTGTAGATTAATAGGCATATATTATATTTAATAAAAATGAAACAATAAATTTGTTTATAACCACGAGAAGTCTGTTTAATTTTATTAGGACCGACCGGTTTCGCTTAACATAAGCATCGTCAGGGTACAAAATTAAACTGTTTAATTTTGTACCCTGACGATGAACTGATGATGATGACGACAAAGAACTTTGGAAAAAATTATTCCTAGTAGCTGAAAAAAAAACTGTATTAAAACTAAACCAAACTTGGCTAGCTTAAAGAAGCTATTTGTATTTGAAATAAGAAATTTTATTGTATTTATGATTTATTGCTTTCGTTTATGTTTTTATTTATTTATTTTTTGTATTTTTGAAGAAATATTTTAGATTAAGATTCTTGATAAATATTTATGCTTTAAGTTGTTACATATGTTTTTTATGTTTTTGTTTTAAATATAGATATGTCTTTTTTAATGTTTTTATTTTACATATTTTGTAACCTTGTCTGTAAATTTTAAATTTTAAATAACCAGCTCCCGTTAGACAAACTACAAAAAACAGTTTATCGGGAGTTTTTGCATTGTATTTTTTCTCTTGTAAAATTATGAAAAAAAATAAGAAAAACGTTAAGTGCAGTTTTTTTTATAAGCTAATTGTTTAATATATTGAGATCCATTTGAGATTTTTTTAATAAAATTTCCAGGTTTTTGCCAAAGTAAAATATTGCAGTGTCATCTGCGTACAAGAATATTTCACCATTTAGATTTAATTGAGAAATATAATTTATTTGTATCTGGAATAAAAGTGGCCCCAGTATGGAACCCTGGGGAACTCCATATTTTACGCTATTGAGTTGACTTTTTTATCTCCTATGCTAACTTGTTTCCTATTTAGGTTCTATTTGATAAGTTTATGAGCAGGACCAGTTACACATGTTTTTTCTATTTTTTAACCAATATTTCACGACTCACGTTGGCTTTTAGGAGGTGTACTAGAATTACTATGATATAATTTCCATTATCTATGCTGATTCGAAGATTATTTATAAGGCAATTAGTTGCAGATAGAATGGTTTTTTCTAAAACTGTATTGCTTAGCATATAAAAAGTTTTTTAAAAGTTATTTAACCTACCGTGTATTAATTACCCTCTTGTATATTTCTGATAGAATCGGAAGAACAGAGATGGGCCTATAGTTGGAAGTTTGAGTTTTTGAAGCACCTTTATATATTGGAATAACCCTTGCGATTATTCAACTATCTTGAAATTTTCCTTCTTTCAAGCTCAGATTGATCAGTTTAGTTAGTATAGGTGTTATAAGCGGGACAAGTTTTTGTACTATTGTGCATTTTTCCAGCATTGCGTTTGATTTTAAGGATTTTATTATAGCTAATATTTCGAACTCAGTTGTGGGTTACAAATATATTCACTTTCATGTTTTAATGTAATATTGTTATCCAGTTTTTGGGTATGTTTGTTGAATATACTATCAGCCAAAGAACCGCCAATATTACAAAAGTAGTTGTTGAAGTTTTCGCATATCTTGATGTCTTCCGTGATGATTTCTTCACAAATCTTTAATTTTTTACAAAGTTTGTGTAAGTGTTTGTTTGGTTTTTAATGATACTATTTATTATGTTCCATGTTTTTTTTTGTTACTATTTTCATACTTTTCAAATAAGCACCACAGTGTTGTTTTTTTAATTATAGTTTTTTATTCAGTTATGTGGTTTCTTATCTTAGTATAATATGTTTTCAGTAATAGGTTACTAGGTTGATTTTTAATTTTCAAATGTAGAATATCCATTTCTTTAGTGATTTTTAATAAATATTTTGTTATCGATTCTGGAAGACAAGCTTTCTTTGGTTTTACTATTATGGAACTGTAAAAATTGATTTTCTTTATTAGGTAGTTTACAAAGTGATTGTAATTGTATGATGAGTCCTCATTACTTTTTCTGGAAAAAGGATTTTGACGAATATCCTCCTAAAGTTTATCATTATCAGTTTTTTTGTATTTACAGGTAGATATTTTAGTCTAGGTGTGAACTTTGTCAAAATCAGTAAGTTATGATCAGATATTGAAGTGTTACAGTTTGTTATGGTATATGATAGGTTTATGTCTGAGAGTATATGGTCCATGATAGTACTGGTGTTTTCTGTGATATGTGTGGCTTGTAGTTTGTATAATTTATTCATTTTAGTGAAATTGTTAGATTTGGTAATTTCTGTGTATGTACGAGTGTGCGTGTTTGTGAAATCCAGTAAGTTGACATTAATGTCCCTAAGTACAATTGACCCTTTGTGAGTTTTTAATTGTATGGTTAGTTTATCTGAGAATTCTCGGACGTTGGTGTTCGATTTCTTATATATTACGCCGATATTCATATTTAGTTTATTTAATTTTATCCAGAGGAAGTTGTTATCTGGATCTACTGTGTTTTTGATTATATTATATTCTAAGTTTTCGTGAATAAATATCGACACTCCTCCCCCGATGCTCTCTGATCTGCAGGATGCTTCATGTTTATAGCCTTCGATATTGATGTATGGTAGGTCCATTTATTTGAGCCAATCTCTAATAAAATAATGATGTTAATCTTATATTTTATTGATTTTAGTAAACACATAATAAACACATTCTTCCATTTGTTTTTATCTTTAATTTATTAATTCATACGGGAAAGAAAATTCATACGTTTATTCATTTTTACCCTCCCGATGAAAAGACGACTCAAGATACTGGCTCGTTCAATAGGCTGTAATAAAAAAATAAAAATTTGACACCGTTTCTCAACTGAATAACGAGCAAAACTTTCATAGAAAATAAAATATTTAAAAAAAGTAAAACACATATCCAATATAAAACTTTTACAGTGATTGTATCAAAACTCATTTTTGTGGGTAAGGTTAAGAACACAGGTGAAATAACATTTCACCTATGATCTTAATATTCCCCTCCATACAATTATACCATGAGGCTGAACTGTTAGGTATAAAAAAAAATTATTATCAACAGTGCCTAAAATATATATTTTCAAGAAAAAGACTGTTCCTAAAAAACGAAAATCGCTTTAGTAACAGAATAAATAACGTTCTTGAAGTATCCTTGTGTAAAACTAGTTATTGATGCTAAAATTTATAATTTTCTATCTACAGTGTCCAAACATATCGTCTTAAACTGGATTAAAACCAAAGATATCAACCTTTTCCTGCCATAATCGTATATTTTTCCCATTTTCTTTTTTTTTGTTTTGTTTTTATTATTTAACTTATAATTTTATATTTAACTAACCTTCAACGTCTATGTATTAATACAAATATACTAATATACTGCCACTAACTGATACAAGGTATACCCACGCACTGGCCTTGCCTATTTGGGATGTTTTGCTTTATATACATTACACATAGGTTTATGTAAATGTATTCAAATGTATTTATAATTTAATAGAAAAAAAATATGCACAAAAAATTAATTAATAAATAAAAAAATATTTACTTTTTTTTTAAGTCTTGTAGGTAATATGTTAGTTTTGCGCATCATGTTTGCTTCCCAAAATCGAGAATATAAATATATTATATCAGTCGATAATAAATTTTTCGGATGGTGGTTCCATTGAATTCACTCCAATATCAATCGTTGTACGAATCTGAAGAACAAAGAATAATTCTTATTGTCAATGTAGAAACTTCACCGCGATGTTCTTTGCAATGGAAGGTCAACGATGGTTTAAAAGGTAAAATAAAAAAAGCATTCAAATAGAAGTCTAAACATTTATTTTCCAAAATTTCATGAGTCTTCAATTTTGACAGTTTCAAAATAGATTACTCTTCCTTATATTAACCATTTTTTGTTCCATTCTTTTTAACAAAAACATTGTAATTTATCGAAGAAAGCAATCATTTTTTTGCTTGACATTATAATTTAAATGATTTTTTTTTTGTTTTAAAACACTTTATTATATTTATATTCATTCATTAATGGAAACGATATGTGGTTGATGTATTTTGCGTTTGGACAGGTACATAGCGCCAGTTAAATACCTTCCTATCACTCCACAATTCCTTCCATAACCAAATCCAGTTCACATTAGAGATGGATATAAATTCCAGTATAAATTTTCTAGACCTTTCTTTAACTATTATTTATAACAAAAATAGCTTCGACATTTACCGACAACCCACGTTCACTGAAAATATAATACATAATACCTCCAACAATTCTATCACATAATCAATCACTCCGCATTCCACAACATGATTAACCGAATAGTCACCATCACACTAATAATATTTTTTCTGATGAAGTGTCAAAAATCAAACTAATAGCTAATAATAACGGATATGGCCGTAATGTAATTGACAAAATCCTATGTAAAAAACAACGCCGAATTTCAACAAATAAATTTCTCTATAATTGTGGTTCAAATAATAATAATAAAAACTCCCAAATATAAGTAAATTTTCTTCCCTATGCACATCAAAACCTATATCAGAAATAGGACCAGCTTTTTATACTTACTATTAAATAATTGTAAAGATAAAGAAGAAACATTAAGCAATTTTTTTTATCTATAAACTTAACTGCAATAATTGCCCGGCAATTTATATAAGTAAAACCGCGAGAAATGAAAATATTACAATAAAAGAACACGTTAGATGTTTAACACGTATAGGTTTTTCAGAATTTTCCGAAGACTTAATTAATACTGACCATATTTTTGATAAAAATACATGAGTAAAAGTAATACATAAAATGGAATAGGTTTGCGCCTTATTAACTTGGAAGCATTAGAAATATCAAAATAAAATTAAAATATTAATTGCTGTATTTTAAATAAACAATCAGATTTAAGGGGGAGAGGGACGTCGGAAAGCTATTATTTATTAATTCAAAATAATGATAGTATTATACGCCATACGATAAACATAATGTTTTTAAATAAAAAAAATGTTTATTAAATATTTTATAAATTTACATAGGCTTGGCATTTATCAAAATCTAAACAGAAATATTATTTTTTTCTGACCGTCCCATTGTATGTTTTAAAAAATATTTAAAATACAAATAATATTTTTAAAATGAAGAAAAGTATGTTTAATCATAAAAAAAAATAGAATTTAAAAAAAAAAAAAATTATTGCGGATTACAAATCTTTGGTTACGTTTGTTTACAAAAACGCACCGATAAATGAATAAACATACTTTTCTCCACTTTAAAAATCATATTTGTATTTTAAATATTTTGTAAAACGTACAATGGGACGGTCAGAAAAAAGTAATATTTCTGATTACATTTTGAAAAATATTTAATAAATATTTTTCTATTTAAAAACATTATGTTTATCCTATTGCGTAATAATACTATCATTATTTTGAATTAATAAATAATAACTCTCCGACGTCCCTCTGCCGTTAACCCAAAGTCCAATTTTAAGTATGTTACCTTTCTTCCCCTCCCCTTCCCATATCCTTCTACCTAACCCTCTACCGCCCACTCTCTGATGCTCTGTCCTGTTCTACTCTGATGTAATGTCTCTTTCCCCCACTTTCACTATCTTCATTATGGTAATATAACTCTACATATTAGTTTTGTTTATAGGTGTACGTTCCTGATGAAGGTTGAGTTCAACCGAAACCGCTCGGTAATGCATTAGTATAAAAAAAATGAAGTAGTTTAAAACAAAAATGTCTTTCATTTAAATTAAAAGAAATATTTTATATTACATAACGTACGTAATGAAAAACAATTATGAGGAATTTTTTTACAAATTCACATTAAAGCCTAACTATGATTACATTTAGAAAAAAATTCCAAAACTGAGAAACACGTATTTTTTTCTTCGCATTTTTACAACATGATTTATTATATTAGCAAATATCATAGTAGTAGAAAGTAGCAATAAAATGAAAAAAAATCTTGTTCATAAAGTAAAGGGTGTCCGGTGGCAGAATTAGGATTTAAAATTTAAATAAAAAATAAAGTGCAAAGAATATACATTTATTTCAATAACTATTACAAAGAAGAGAAGTGCGGATTTTATTTTTGTATCATAATGTATAATACGTGTCTCATTTTTTAGTTTCTCGAAATATGAGACTTTTTAACATCAAACTTTCATCTAACTATCTATCTACCTACACAAGTAATACTGATATATTTGCAATGTCAAGTAATTCTGAAATATCAAGTGGGCTATATTACAAGAGTAGTCTTATTTGTGTTTTATTAGACTTTACAGAAAAGTACAAAAAAAACGAAAGATATAAATACATTCTTTACAATAATAAACATTATTTTCGCAATATTTGAAATCGATATTCTAAAGAGGTACTATTAGATTTCTACCATAGTGAAAAACGTATTTTCCGCTAAGGAATAAATCATGAATGAATTTTAGGAAAAATCTAGGTAGGTACCATTAATTAGAAGTACGTATTAGCGGTTATGCCTTAAGATATTTATGTTAAGATATTTATAGAAATTTCACAAAGGCAAACGAATACCTAAAAAAAATACAATAGATATTTATTTTAGAAATCGGAAACGACCAAAAAATTTATTTCCAATGATTGAACCGTCTGCTCCGTAAAACACGTAGAACGTAAAAAATTTCTCCTGTCTTTTTTACTTGAAATTTCAGAATAGGATCTAAAAGCGATCTACCTGAATTCAAATACATTGGTGTATCCCTAGGGATAATTGTTAAATAATTCACACAGCTGTGTCTTTGTGTAATAGCAAACAGCTCATTTGCCTCTCTCTGTCAGCGAGCTGCAAGCGGTGCTGTAGTCCAGGGAACACGGCCGTGTGGTTCAGGGAAATACCAATTTCGCAGTTCCGCTTCCGAGTAAATTTACTGCTACCATTCCGCAACTCGACTGAAGGAAGGTTGAAATGGACTTTGCTAAAGATCTTTTTGGGTCCGCTGATTGTTTCAGTTTTAAGAAGAGCTCTGCAAGTACCTTCGTTGCGGGGGTCTTTCCGCTTACGCTTTCCAACCTTGTTCGGGTAAGAGATACTGGTCTTTATGATGGAATTTAGTTTGGTAGGACAACTGTCTGTGAGGCTCTCAGAGTTAAGTCTGGAATCGGATGAATGGCTTTCATATTCATCTGGGAGGGTACTTATTTCCTGGGAGCCGATTTCTTCCTATCTCCATCTCGTCTGATGACCGTAGCGTCTGTAGCCGACTGAGATGGAGCTGTCCAGACTCCGGGTGGTGAGGAGACCTTGTTCCGCCATGGTCTGAGAGAGTTCCGCCTCGTACTTCTGGTAGTCTTTAGGCTGAGGGTTGGGATCCGAGTGGAATAGAGGACGACAGCCCATGTGACTTGTTTCGCTCATGACAGCAACGGCTTGACCAACGATCGCAGGTCGTTCTTGGATTCGAACATGCTGGAACAAGCAGAAAAGGCAACATGAGTTAAATCATAGAAACAAGGTGTAAGGAGAAAGATTAATATTTATCTTTCACTAAACAACGCTCTGAAAAGTGAATTAATAGTACAGTCAAGACGCAAGCTTTAATAGGTTTTACAATACAGGCATAGTTCAGGAATTCAGGTTTTAGTGACAAGATTTCTTCAAGCGTGTATCCAAATGTGCATTGTAGTGATAGTTATAGAAAAACAGTGCATTCAAGGGCATGTAGTGTTTGATGATTATTATTGAATTATGAACTATTTATGAAACATTATTTTTATCGAATCATCTTCTTCCCATCTTCATTACGTCGCGTTGAAATGGGTGAGAACATACAATATAAATTCCAAAACACATGATATAAATTTGAAAACATGCAATATAAATTCCAAAACGTACCATTTAAATTCCAAAACATACAATATAAATTCATAAACATACTATATAAATTCCAAAACATTCACTAACAATGCAAAAATATATTGGTAAAATACATATAATTCGTAGTTCAGTACTAATACAATTTGGGATATGCTAAAAAGCTTAAAAGAAAGGTTTTTTTTTTTTTTTTTAAATGATCTTATATCTTCCTTTGAGGGGTGATACTACATACTCTCTCCTATTTAAATTGAGTAATTCAAGAATACTTTTACTTCGAAATAATTAATAAAAATGCATACCAATCACTATTCAGGAGAAGCACTTTGGCAGAGTTCGTCGAAATTTAATTTACAAGTTCTGCAAATAATTACGATAGGATGACAACCCCTATTAAAATTTCGTCAAACTGCCGCATTAGTAAAATAAACTTATATTTTATTATAATTTCATCAAAAGATTGGTATTCACTTTGTGGAGTCATTATTAATAAATTAATCACTTTTTATTTAGTTAAGAAACGCCTAAGGTGTTGAAGTAATAATAATTATTCTGAATTTGCCAACCATGTTTTGGAAACAAATCATTCTTTTTACGCATTAATGAAGAAAAAAAAATACCATTTACAAATGGAGTATACACCAGTTTCGTCGAAAGCATTTTTCATATCTTTCGCGTTCACATATTTCACGTAATTTTATTTGATTAAATTGTATTACATCACAATGCATTAATTAAAAATAACATTTGATATAGTTGTGGCACGTTTAAGAGTGCAGATTTTTTAGTGAAGTTTTAGAAACGTTTCACTTCAGTATATTAGCTGATTCATACGTCCGACCGGTATACCAAAACTATAAAAAAATGCGATGCAAAACAAGGCTTCAAAAGGTGCTTTAATAATCATAATTTAATAATCTGCATGCAATAATCACTGGACGAAGATGATTTGGGTCTGATGGATTTCAAATTCGTAACTCAATTACGTATAAAATACCAGTAAATAGATTTATTCTACCAAAGTCCTAGCCAAAGCTTCGGTTGCGACAGAATACGATGTGTATTCACTTAAGTTCTCGCTACAATAAATATTTTGACTCGAGCATAATAATTAGTGAATAACTCAAGCACATACATGTTAATTTATTACATATCGGAATTAATTAACTAATATTAATTCTATGGTTTTTACATTATGATAACTGATAATATGAGAACCGACCAAAGCGAGAAAAAACATTTTTTGCTTCGTGTGTTTGAGGCAATTGCAAAAGTTTCACGGCTTAATTTCTAACTTTATCGGTACATCAAAGCAACTAAAAGTTTCATTTACTCATAAATGCAAGAAACTACCATCCCAGATAATTGAGCAGCAATAGTGATTCAAACAAGATTCCCCAAAACTCGACATAAAGAAAGATTAATTGTCTATTTCACCAAAACCGATATATATTTTTTGTTATTTGTAAGAAAGCCTTGTACATTATTTGATACCTTCTCAAATTAGTTATTACAAACACTAAGTGTGACGGGAATCTTTATTTATTTATCTACAACCATATGTGTTATTTATTTATTTATTTAAATCACACAATATTAAACAATGAAATGTAAGAAAGGTTTGACTGCCCAACTGTGAACAAATCCCGTTTTATTACAGTCAAATTGACAAATTTAGTTCATATTAAGTGGCATTATACAAAAATAGAAGGGAAAAAGCTAGTATTGACATAGATGGAAATATATGGTAATATACGTAGAAAAAAGTATAAAGAGACATGAAGAATAGTACAGAAAAAAAATAAGTGTGTTTAACAGATAATTTGAGTATAAATCAATAATTAATATAGAATAATAGTTAAGTTCAAAGAGATAAGAAAAAAAGTATACGGTAATCGTTTACGTATATCAGAAAATTTGAGCAGATTATAATATTTAAGTACTTATGAAAATATGAGAAAAACAATGATTAAAGAGTAAACAATTATTTATATTTGAAGATAGGTACTGGTTGGTGCTATGATGAAAAAATGGGTGTAATATTGAGTACTAAAATTTTTTTTTTATTGATTAATATTGATAAGATTGAGTTACGTATCACTCAGCTTTATTAGCCGACAACAAAACTCAGGGATGTAACCCGAAGAGGGTACAGCAAATAGTTAATTAAATATATTTTATTCAGTAAGTATAAAAATTGTTTATAACAAAAATGTGTGTCCGTTTTCCTTTCCTCGGTTACGGTTTTTAATTCAGTTAAGATCTTTTTCCAAAGAGCACAAATATTTTAACATAAATTCAGTCAAGTAAATCAAACCATGAGATGGTAATAGTAATAAATAATTTTTAAAAAATATAAAAGAATTAACTGTCAGTCGGCATACGAGTATGTACACTTTTGCATCTCCCTAAACCAAAAAGCCAATCATATACTGTAATTTTCAATTTATATGTATCGGGTATGAGGTTGAAAATTATTTTTGAGCAAGGGATGTCATGGTAGTAAGTCGAACTATTGGATTACTTCTAGAATGGCGGGTATCGTGACAGTGGTCTATGGTTAGGTAGTGGTGACATTGTTTTTGTGTAATATAATTTTTCTCATGTATAATTCTCTTATATCCAGAACACGTGTCTCTTCACATTATAATATACTTGTATGTATATATTTCACGTAGAAAACTAAACATTTATCCTATTTTATTTCATTATTAACGTTGTTACGTAACAAAAGGAAGACCCTAGAATAAGTCTAGCTTCATGTTGAATATAGCCTGGAATCTACACAACAGCATGCCACACGGCGGCCAATAACATAGCGACCCTCCAAAAGTCACAATAATCAACCAATGAGGGCTAGCGATCAGATCATTACTGGCCGCATGGAATGAAGCGACGCATGAAACGAAGCGAGTTCGCCAATCTGTTCGGACCATCAAGCGAATACCTGCGTGCTCCGTAGGAGCCCGCGGCTTGGCTCGTTTTTTCATCATTCGAGTCCGATTGGCAACGTTAATTGCATGAGGGCTTGAAGCCCCTAGCTGATCGTTCCCATTTGACCTTAAAACATCTGACCTGTTATTAGCTATTAAAATCAGTGTGGAGATATCCAACGCCTGTGCTCTTTGTACGCTGCCTACGACAACAACCCCGGCAATGGCGTTGCGGTACCAACATCCTCAAGTAAACCTTCCCTCTTTTATGTGTTGTTATTGTGTATGTATGTTATAATTAATTAGCCCGGTCTAGAATTCCATCAGAGAGAGAGAGAAGTAGTCTAACTCTAGAACAGAATTGGTGCCACTACTTGGCGTACAACTGTACATAACCTGTATGTCTATGTTCTCTTCACAATAAACTCTGAACTGAACGTACGCCATCTCTTCATTTAAACTAGAATAGAATACCTCTCCTTCAATTATAAGACTGCGGTCGACTCATGTGACCCTGAGAGAGAGAAAACCTCATGCTGTACCGAAACCTGAGCTATTGTCCAGACGACGCCGGAACCCGCCCAAAACACTATCACCGGGTAAGTCGCACTAATATCCTTATCTCCAACTCTCATTTGCCCACGACCCTCCTCTCAGCATCCCCTCCTTCACACCAGGTGCCCATTGTGGTGTTCTCCTAACTCCCTCATCAGCTAACACTGCCGCCCAACTTGGCTTTTCCAGCATGTAGTACTGGCTTCCATCTTGGGGCTTTCCTCCTTCCCGACCTCCTCTTCTTCCCCAATTTTCCATCAGCTAACAACGTCTTTGAGGTGATTTTTCACAAAAAAATGGAGCTGTTCAAATTACCCAACTATTATTATTATAAATTATTATCACTATTCTTAAAAATGATTTCTTTCTTCCTTTGAGATACAAACAGAATATTTATGAAAAGTGTATTACACAAATTGTTAAATCTCTCTATATAAAACTTGATATTTGTGTGTCCTCGATTTTCTCGAAAAGTACTTGACCAGTTTCGCTGAAAATAGCATAGTTTGTTTTTATTAGAGCCGGGAAGGTTTAGAGAGTAATTTGAGTGAAATCCAATATGTAAAATGTTGCTATAACGTTTTAAAATTAGTTTACAAAACATTGAACCCACCATGTTGTATTGAGGTTAGACTTTAGATATATCACTTTGGCTAGCCACAAACATATTTGAAAGAAGAAGGTTGTTTTGATAGAATATTTTCAAAGTAGAAAACACAAGCAGGTACCTTCTTAACCTTTCCCTTACGTTGCTAAAATTAAAACCCGTGTTCCGGTATTGCGTAATTAGTACACGATCAAATATTTGCGATTTTAAATTGAAAAAAAAAGACCAATTAAAACAACAAAAATAATCCCCTTAATTTATTATATTTGAAGAAAAAAAAATAATGATTGAGATTTATTTGCTGAAAACATTAAAAAACCATCTGTCAAAGCTCACGGAATGAGCGTAGGTGCACTCTGGTTGCAGGCCCGAGAGCTACTACCGACTGAGAACATTGAGCTCCTCGCACTTCCACAATGAAGTATGCAAGATTGAGATGCGAATATAGTATCACGCTTCCCGCACACTCTTCACGTATCGTAGAGACTCAAGATCGAGACACTCACAGTGCTGTTTAGACGCGAATTTGTTTCCGATGTTTACGAAATACATCCGATGTACCCGATAATTTCTGATTATTATTAATGTTATTTTTTAAATCAATGCATAAATATACTATAGAGGAATACCTAAAATCTTTCCTTCGTATTTATTATATTTATAGAGATATTGATGGTTATTAGAAGCAACGTGTAGAAGATCCCCATCACAGGGAAGAGAGGATTAATACCTTTATTATTTAGATATACTTTGAAAAAACAAATGTTTCTAATGAAATAAAATTTATAACGAATCTATCTTTATTTATTTGTTTAGAGATAGTAATAGTTGTCACAGAGCATTATTTTTGTTTTCAATTTAATTATGGCACTCAAATAATAAGCTATAATTCACAACCTCGTAACTTTATTCCAAAAAAAATGTTTTTTGTTTCACCACTTGTGTGTTTATTTTGTCTTAATTTAATTATAAATGTCATATTTATTAAGTTAAGTATAAACTAAATTGACATTACCTACACCATCTTCTATAATAAGAACATGTAGTGAGTGACCGTGTTCCCGTGACGCCGGCGCTGGCGCCACTACTCAGACAAAGACAACTTGTATATTTCTCTCAAGACGATGAGGTACTCTTTCGGCCGTGTTGCAGGCAACTTCCCGACACCAGGTATAAGCAAAATGCCCGGCATTGGGTGTCTGCCACCACAATACTATATATATATATATCATATATAAAATATAGGAAGAATATAGAAATTAAAACAATCGGTCTCTAATTTCATTGAAGTATATACTCGTATATAAAAAAAATATATTAACAATCTTAAAACCACATTTAATTAATATTTTTTTACAAAGCTAGTGAGATAATTTGTAGTATTTTCTTAGTCCTCTTCACTAGGGGTTCCTGTGCTGAGGCGGAATAAGTTTTATTTAAAAACTCATTTTTTTAAGCTCTTACAAAGTTTTTTTTCAAGATGTTGGATAACTCCTCTTATTTTATTTCTTTGAGCCGGGTTATGATTTTATTTTTGAAACCATTTGCCTTTTCTCTATTTTTTTTATGGCCGGGAAAGTGATTTATGTAGCTTATTCTAGAGATATTTATTTTTTCCTTGTCTAAAAGCACTTTTAAATTTAGGAATATTCATAATATCATGTCGGTTTGCTCTTGTGTGATAAAAACTAAGTTTCTTCTATGTTTTGAAATTTTGAAATGTTTGAATGAAACATTCTTTTCAAAGATATTTTGGATGTTAGATTGATTATTGACATTTTTATTAAACGTTTTCGTGTTTCATATTGAAAGGTGCACCTTTTTCACGGTGACTGGATCTGCCTACGCTCCATGGAAATGACCGGACGACGCGACGGCCTGCTATCTATCACACCTACACTACTGCTAGTGTGTATTTTATGAGCGTGTTGGCATTTTATATTTTAAAAATAATTAAGTTTTATTATATATATATTTTATTGTAAGAAAGTAACGAATAATTATATTCTTACTGGGATTTTCCGTGCTGAGGATTTCATTTAGAAAATATAAAATTAGGTTATATTAAATTGATGTGCTTTATGAAAAAAAAAATTCTACGGTGATGTAACCTTCCAGCGGGCGTGCTGTCGTAAAATTTACGACAAATGCTTCTTATCGCTTCCCCCACTCTTACCACTTAGTCACAAGCGTCAATCTTTGAGCTATTCGATTGTCTCTCTAAACTACAGACGTACCGGATGTGCTTAGAAGTTTTTGTTATTCAATGATATTTGGAAATTTTGCGACACGCGCCTTAAAGTGTAAGTATATAAAATAATGTATTTTTTTCTATTTATTTCTCATTTATATCGTTTATTTTTATACATTACGGGTCGTGTGAAAGTTCCCACGCTCCTCTCACCACGCTGTCGAAATGTTGTGACTAAACCGGAGCGCTAATGTGAAATGGTCAATAGATACCCCCCGCTCAGTATTTACGAAGCCCTACCAGACGTTAACCCCGGTCCTCATTTCCCCTCGCCTAGTAAGGCCCTGGGTGTCTTTGATTAGTCAGCGCTCAGGCCTAATAACCTTACAGTATTTTCCTAACATTTATATAAAGAAAACACCATTTACATTACGAAAACTTGATGACGTAAAATTTACGACAAGCGCTCGCTCAAGGGAAATTATTCAGCGCTCCCGCTGGAAGGTTAAGTGCAGTTGAGTTGAATGGTTGCGGTTTAAGTCTGTATTTTCTATTTCAGATCTCCATATGTAACGTATCCAGTGTTTTATTTGTTTTTTTTTTTTATTTTTTATTATGGCTCTTGTTTTTTTTGAAGGATAGTGGGATTTTATTGTAGAGTTTAGTACCCGTAGTATAAGAAGTTTTTTTATCAAAATGTTGTGGTTGTTGTTCCTCGTTGAATGTACTTTTGACTCTGAGATCTAGTGTTTCTGATATGTGTGATTGTTGGTATCTCTTTTTTTGTATTTGTGAATGTAACGTCGTATTATTTTAGAGTAGAATTGTTTTATTGACATAATTTTAAGTTTGTTAGATTTCTTCATTTTTATGATGGCTTTTTGTGTTCTAATGAGTAAATTAAGAATATTATCATTAGCAATTATAATTCTAATGGATATAACTCCACGTGCGTAGGCATTCCTTTTAGGGGGCGGAAAGCCCAATATTTGCTGAA
The DNA here is from genome assembly GCA_022606495.2 of Halesus radiatus. Lineage (NCBI taxonomy): Eukaryota > Metazoa > Arthropoda > Insecta > Trichoptera > Limnephilidae > Halesus > Halesus radiatus. The sequence goes on along the minus strand of JAHDVE020002933.1, from coordinate 41,701 downwards.
GGCTTTACACGCTCCATCAACGGAAACTCAGCAACTTTTAACGAAGTTTATATTTTCGATTTTTCTGTTTGTGCGTACTAACTGTGCCAGTCACGTTTTTTTAAAGGTTGAATTATTTCCCTTTGTATTAAAAACCCTTCCAAATTTTATAATAAACCTCAAAATATAATTTTTTCCACCAAAAGTCGTAAAAAGTATATATTTTTTTGGTAGGTTAAAAGAGTCGTATAGTTTATTGACTAAAGTTACGTTATTTGCACAGAAAATTATAAATCTAATTTGTTTTGCTTCAGATGATGTAACTTCAATGTTTAAATCCTTAAAACCGTTTTCACTAACATTATTAATTCACAAATTACAAATTCGAAGAAAGACAACTATGTCAAGCCACTAGGCTTAAATGAATTAGAGACTAAAATTAGGAAATTTATTAAAAATTAAATATGTAGGGAACTGATTTATCAAGGAATTTTTTTTAAAGACAATAAGGAAGACATTCAGAAGAAAAACAAAAAAAAATGAGAATACAGTAACGTTTCTCAACAGTTTTCTTAGATATTTATTATGGCCTTATCGATCCATTCACAACCAGTTTGGAAACACGTCTGCAATTTGGAATGATTTGTTGGCTTATTGTTTCCTTCCTCTTACAACATAGGTCTCTTTAAAACCCAGTTTTATGCATTTCTTATCCCAAAAAGGTACTCCACATAGCATCTCCAAGAATGTCAGTCCCCGAGGTTTTCTTTGTTCAATACCGCACAAGAGTCCCAAATGGTCTGTGGAATATCGATTTGGGGTATATTGGGAAACATTAAGGAGGGAAAATGTATGGGTAAGAGGAAAGTTAAGAAGTACCTGGCTACTTAGATTGGGTCACCAAATACGGCTACAGTAATTTCTAGCATCGTTTGGATTCCGAATGGTGATCTTTAACCAGGGCCATGTGAGATCTACTACTCTGGAACGTGTCGCAAATATACAAAACATTATTTTTTAATTAATATATTGTGAAATAATATAATTTAATTAAATAAAATTGAATCGTGCAGACGGGGATCTGAACCTGCGACCTCCGAATTCGTAAACAAGGATTGTAACCACTCAACCACGTAGTCCGACTTGTTCTCTTATGAAATAAACTATCTTAATAAAAAAAATTATGGGAGAAAAACGTTTGAATTTGTTATGGACATAAAGCGGCTCTTTGCAAGAAATATTTTAGTTAATTTTGCACCAGAATAAATTAACACCAACTCTACATAATACTTAACCCAAAAATAACGAATTTCTTCAAACTCCTTTTGCTAGAACTACTTTTGGACAAAGACACTTAAAATACGTAGCATGCAAATTATTCAATTCACTGCCAGCTACGACAAAACAAATAGAAACACTGACTAAATTTAAACATGAATTAAAACTTTGGATTATTAAAAAAGGTTCCTCCAATTATTGCGAACTACTGTAATACTCATTCTTACACGCGCCTACTCAATTTTGAATCTATTTTTGTCTCTAGGCTTATGCAATTTAATTTTTATTTTTACATTTACTGTCATCTGGATTATAAAACTACCAAAATATATCAATTGTACACACATGTAATATCTTCAAACTTCTTCCATTTCCTTGTTATTATATTTTGTTTATTTTATAATAAAACTTTTGTATTTCATACGTCTGTCTCGACACGGGGATTTTTACCCGTAAGATAGTCGTCGAACTTGTCTTTGTAATTTTGCTTTATCAAGATTAATAAAGATGTCTTTTTTTTGGTACTTTTGTATTAATGTCCGCTTTCCATTGATTAATTAAACTAACTTAATTACCGGCTTGAGTAAGCAACTGCAGTTAAATATGGTCGACAAATACATTAACAATGAAGAAGTAAAATGGTAAATTATTAGGTCACAAAGGCGGTACTGAGAGTGTCTACCACTCCCTTAAGTAACTTTAATAAATGATTTGTTTTTTATTGTGTTTAATTCCTAGAATTCAATTTAATTTGTAAATTTTAATATTTTAATACTGTTATTATTAAGTTCTGCAAGTATTTTTAGTTTTTATTATTGTGACGGCTGTTTCAGCGTTCAAAGTCATTTTCTATAAGTGCGGGTATCCACATTGTGATGGATTGTTTTTGGATTTTATTTATTCCCCCCCCCCCTATTCTAATTAGGACGGGTTTTTAAATAAAATGATTTATTATCGGTAAATCTCACAGAATAGAGAGTTTCTAACAAAACGCCGAAACAGAATTGCAGAACTTAATAATAACACTATTAATTTTGATTTATATAAAATAGAAAAATATAAAACTTTAATTAAGTTCATCCCTTTCATATTTTCAGCCATTAAAATCAACTAATTCAATGGAAGTATATTGCGATATCATTAAAGAAAACTATTTAACATTGAATTCTTCCAGTCAACAAGTTCAACTGAAGGCCTTACCCCCGAGAAGCATTTATCCGCAATAACAATTCCTTTTTTCAATAACCGTGATTGCTAGAACCGAAAATATCTTCACGAAAATTGTGGGGTTCCAAAGTATTTACGAGATCTTAAATGCGCTCTAAAAAGCGACGTTAATGATTGTTTTGTTTAATCATTGAAGAAGATAATATAAACATAACCTAAATGAAAGATGAAACCGGACAAAACGATAGAAACTAAAAATATTTCAGTCGCATCTGTTCATCCATTTTTAATCTCAATAAAAATAATTAATAATTAAAAATTGAATTCTTTAGACTTTTATAAAAAGTCAATAGATGTCTCATATAAAATAAAAAGTCGGATGTAAATCCGAGACACTGTTTAAGTTTGCAATTGAGTTCGGGTAGAACTTTGTAAACATCATAAAAATAGCTGCCAATAATATGAGATTAAAATGGAAGATAATATTCACAAATCTTGAATTTGAGATATGATATCGATGAAGATGACACAAATTGAACTTGTCTCATTAGCTAAGTCGGTTGAGCGTTGCCCCGGATAGGCAGAGGACCTGGGATTGAGTTCCAGATGCGACTGAAATATTTTTAGTTTCTGTCGTTTTGTCCGGTTTCATCTTTCATTTAGGTTATATTAATATTAATAATCGGCTTACCCGCGTAATGTAGTCCTTAGAAGGACTTTTTAACTCCCGAGGTTTCGGACAAATCACATTGTCCATCTTCAGAGGCCTTATGTCTTGAGTTTTGTTTTGAACTGATCACTTGCAGGTTTCCATTCAATCCAAAAGTCAAAACCTAACCTAACCTATCTTAGGTTTTGACTTTTAGATTGAACGGACACGTGCAAGCGTTGAAGTCGAGGGTAATTCTAATAATTTTGGAAGTGATGTCATCGGAGAATTTTGATCAATTATGACTTTCCAAGTGGAATTCTAATTGGTCATTTCTAGTATTCATATTGTTTTTATGTTTATGAATTTCGATGGCTTCGCGGTACATCCTTCTTGTTCCATTGTAAAGGCTAGCTATTGTCGGGGTATTATCAAATTCTATTTTATGACTTCCATTACGGACGTGTTGTACTAAGGATGACGTTAAGTGTTTATTGGTGACATCTTTTTTTTTTATTTTTATATGAATACCTCACAAGAGTCCCAACTGCTCCCAACCGTCTGGAGCCAGTGAGACTATGACATTACCAATTGGGGAATGTTGTGAGGCTGAAGGTATTGGGGAGGGGAAGGAGAAGGGGAAGAGGAAGGTTGGGAATTGGAATCTACTTTATGTTCTGCAATTCTACACGATATTTTTCTATTACTCCGTCCAATATATAACTTTTCACTGCCCCACAAGGTATTTTATAAATACCATGTGATTCAAGTGGAATGTGGTCTTTCGGACATCTTAACAGAGACGAGATTTTATTTTCCGATTTATAAATTGTTTTGATTTTATTCTTTCTGAGGATTCGGCCAATTTTATCTGTGGTGCCTTTGATATATGGAAGAATGGCTATTGAGAGAGGTGACTCTTCTGGTTCATGAACATTTTTTTTTAATCTTTTATTATGGATTTGTCTATGTGTTTACTCCATCCTACAACATAGGTCTCATCAAGACCCAAGTTCACTCCTTCATATCCTCTAAAATACCCTCCACACAGCATCCCCAAAGATGATGTAGCCCTTGGGGGAAATTATTTTCCTCAGGGTCTCCTGTGTGGAGTTACCGTAAAAAAAGCAAACAAACTAATGAGGTTATCAATAAAGCCAACAAAATGCTGGAATTTATAATTTGTATTTTAAAACCTTTTCGCAACATAAAGACTCTATACTTCCGTTACACCGCGTATATCCGCCTTCACTTAGAATATTGCACACCGATAAGGACACCTTTATACAAAGCCCATATTGAAAGAATCGAAAGAATTCAACGTAAATTATCTAAGAATATTAATTATAAATTTAATTTACACTTCGAAAATAATACCGAATCCTTAAAATTCCATAACTTTAAGTGGGACGCTTAATATGTGATCAAATCTTATTATTTAAAATTATGAATAATTGCCTGGACTTGCCAGAGCTCATTAACTTTATAAACATTCTGATGCCATCGAGAACAATCAAACCGTTTTTCTATTATTTGCCCGCACGCATGATCAGATCAACCTTACAATAAATTCTCCAATTCCCCATTTTTGGTCGCAATATAACGCACAATTTCACAATATCGACATTCTTCACAATACCCTTTCAAAATATCTAACCGAAGTAACACGTACGACCACAAATTGACAACGAATTTAAAATGTATCGAAAGCATCTCCTGTCCCGATCCCATGATCCTTTTCCTCTCCCACCTTCCTTCTTATTTTGTTTTTTCTAATAAAACATCTACATATTTTTTTTATATGATTACAGCACAAGAGTCCCAACTGCTCCCAACCATCTGGAGCCAGTGAGACTATGGCATCACTAATTGGGGAATGTTGTGATGCTGAAGGTATTGGGGAAGGGAAGGAGAAGGAGAAGAGGAAGGTGGTGAAATATCTATTCGGCTATTCAGATCTAGTCACTAAACACGGCTAAAAGCCATTTCAAGCAACGTTTCAAATCTGAACGGTGGTTTTTCACCAGGGCGATACTGAGAGTATCTTCCACTCTGGAACGTACGCAAATATACTATATATTATTTTTAAATTAATTTACTGTGTAATAACAGAAATCAATTAAATAAAATTTACTTGCGCATGCCGGGATTTGAACCCGCGACCTTCGGATTCGTAGTCGAGACCCTTACCCCTCGACCTTGGAGGCGGTCTTAACCACTGTTCAAAAAACTTTGATGGCTTTCCTTTCGTTAAGCTTCCTTCATATATAAATTTGTATTAAAAGCTGTTTGTTTTTTACAAATAAATAAGTACGTCATAAAAAAATGTGATAAAATTGATAATTAATAGTTTTTCAAAAGGCAACAGATTTCTTGAAGTAATCGCACCAAGAAAGTATTTGTAGAATTGTCTCTAATGGAATTTGTTTAATTCTTTTATCAAGTTCCTCCGCTGTATTGCTGGATACACAATGGAGGAATATAGGCAAAGGCCCTTTATCTTTTATAGTTGCTGTGGTTTATGCTAACTGGTATTCATTTACGCCTAAACAAATTAGGTTTCGATTCAATGAAACATTCAACTTTCTTAATCGACAAAGGGAACAAAGCTGGAAAGGCAGGAGCCAGCGACTATTGAGTAAAACACCAAAATATTCAACAAATCTATTATTCCAGTTTGTGTCCGGTTTCCTTATGGCTTGAATGCTGCATTGTTAGTAACTTTTTAATTTTCGACGTAATTACGTATTTGCAGATTATTTTGTTATTGAAGAACATGATACGAGTATATTTCTTTGTGTATCAATTTGGTATCTAAGATATAACATAATTTAATTTTAATTTTTGTATCTCGTGGGCATTAACTATGTAACAATTTCTTGAAATTTTGTTTGAAGAGTTTTAATCGCTAGTTTTTTCTTTATTGAAGCTATGACCAGTCTCTAATAAATAATTAGCAAATTCGGAATAGCTATTATTCGGTAAACAGAGTTCATGTTCCCTGATTCTAGTTTTAAACTCCCAGGGCAGTAATAAAATTAAGTAACAAAAGTGATTAAAACTCTTCAAAGTATTTATTTTGAAGTTATTTATATTAACGTGGGATTCAAATTCTTTTACTTAATTGAAAATTTAAAGTAATTTTTGACGATATATAGTAGTACAAGAGTCTTAAATTTATTTAAAGCAGAATCGAATCCATTCAAAGAAAATTAACCCGTGTGATTGCATATCATGAAAGCTTTAATTTGGAACTTATAATGATCGAATTTCGCGCTATAAACTACAATCTCTGTCAGTCAGACGTAAACTTTCCGGTGTATTCCTTTATTACAAAATTATACTTGCATCAATTGGTACACCAAAAATGTTATCACAAATCAGCATTATTACACCAACAAGGAAGATAAAAGACATTTTCTATATTAAAGCCTATCACACAAATAGGGATATTTCTCTCCTTTATTGCGGACATTACGAAATTACAATACTATAGACTGCTCTAATAATGAAAGAAATATTTTTAATGACACGATCAATAAAAAGAATAATTATCGTTAATATCAAGCTGATAATATTATTATGAATTTTATTAAGTACCAAAACAGTGTACCCCAGCACAGGTGACAATAGGGAGTTTATACACCTACTTTATAATATGTTTTCAACCTTTCACTTCTTTTTAATTCTTATTATCATTTTGGTGCTGTTTCTTGTACTTATTAATTGAGGCGCCGAGAACCAGATCGGCTTAAGCGCCATTTGACTCAAATTTTATCTTTGCATGAAGTTTTATAGACAACTGTAATATTTTCGTGCCGCACAGACTCAACAGTCAATATTGCAGCGACAAGTTCAGAAAACATCATGTTAATTGTATGTCATGGACGGAATCTGTAATAAAGTATGTACCATAGGAACCCAACGGCCTAATTAGTATAAACTGACACTCCGTGAAATCGAGCGATCTTAATATTTAACGATTTTTGGTAACAAAACATGAGTTTTACTACTCGACAATCAGGTGTAGATAGGATCATACGCTTTGTATGAATCCAAATTTATTTTGTATATATGTCAACAAGTTAGGATTCTACCCAATCTTCATCGGGACTGAAAAATATACTAATTAAATGACAGGAGTGTGCATGTATTTATACACATAGTAATAAAATGTGGAAAAGAGAGATAAGATATTAAGAGGGAGACAACAATATGACAAGATAAAGTTACAATATAATATAGTAATACAATAATTGTTCAAAAAACGTAGTTTTCTAGCATTTTAAACCATAATGGGAACAGAGGGGAAATGATTGAAAAACTATTATTTTTGAGCTATTATTGAAATTTTGACGTCAGTAAAAACGTTGATTTTCAGTGCGCATTATGTTGTTACTTAAATAAATCAATAACCAAGAAAAGTTTACTATTCTGGTGTTAAAAAATTACAAATTACTTTTTTTATCGCTTAAGTACCTTTGGCATCAGTGAAATCAAAATGGATTGTTGAAAATAAAGAATTAACAAAATTCTCAAAAACTTCTAAAGCATTTTTTTCAAAAGGCGTATAAGCCTCTCTGGTTCTCAGCGCCCCAATTGTTATTCCTATCGAAATAAATAATAATAATAAATTTTGACATATTGCATGTTTTATTTACTAAAATAAAATAAAGTGAAATTGAAAATTAAAGAAATAACAAGCAACGCAACGTTTTATCCGAATGGTGGTCTTATGTATGAGACGATGTATGAATGTGAATGAGGCAAGAAGTGTATGCCAAGATCGAGTTGTTTGGCGTTCCGTTCTTTCTGCCTACCCCTGAGTTAGCTAGTTGGTCTTTCTTCAGGGCAATATAGAAAGGAAACACGAGAGAAAGGCCATTAGAGATGGAATACAAATTTATTACGAAATCGAAACCTGAATATATTTTATAATTCTATTTTTTTCCACAGTCATTGTTACGTAACACAATTAAATTAAGAGATTCTAGTCGTTGGAAGAATAATACGTCGGCGCTCCAACAAATAACGGCACGTCTTGCCGGCCATCATCATTATTGACCAATGAGACAGCGTACGGGACATAGATTCTGGCCGTTTTCGAAGCGATGACCGCCATCATTCCAAATTCAGACGCAGAACCTTCAGCTGCGTGCAGTGTGCCTTGGGCACGTAGCCCCCCGCTATTGCATCAGTACTTTATAAACGCCTTGCTACCTCTGCATTGTACATAAATATTAAAGCCAGTGACGGGTGCAATGACTCACTGCGTCCTGTCTACCATGGTACGTGTGATATCCAGAGTCCATGGTCTGCACATTTTACAGCAACGGAATCGTGACTGCTGTCGCCGACCGCCATTTAAGAAGATTTGAATTCATCCTCTTGTATGTGTTATTAATAACTGTGCCCTTCGAATAACATGCCCATCCGGTCAGAAGATCCATCAGATAGAGATTATCAGGAATCAGATTAGATACTGCCCGTTGTTGTGAATACCGTATGTAATTTACCTGCCAATGTTTTGTCCTGTAAATAAACCCCTATTAGAAAGCACACATCTCATCATTCGAGTAGTTAGTTACCTTTACCCGACATAAGGCTGCAGCTGGCCTTCGAATTTGAGATAGAAGATAAGATGTCCTACCATCTGAGCTAACCACGGTGGAACCTGAGATCAGCCTTGCTTCTGGCCTCGAGGTGAGTTAAACTGCCTTCATTTCACCGGCACTCTTTTTCCTCCTATCTTATCACTGTCGCTGCATCCAGGGGACTCACCCTATTGCTCTTAACACTGGTGATCAACGTGAATTTTGTCGAGTCCATCTTCTCCCCCTTGTAACATCATGAAGGATGTAGTTTTACAGGTGGCTCACAAGCAAGCTATGTTGAGGGCTTTAAATCAAACAACGTTATCTACGAAAACGTGTTTTTCAATAACTTTATTTTAAATACTCGGCTACATGATAGTAAAACAACATTATGTCAATCTTTTATAGTTTCTTCTCTTAAATCGTCAAAAAATATTAACGTTAACAACATAAAACAGCCCTTGTTTAATATCAAAAGATTGTATAAGCTATTAGCGTTCTTGTAACAAGAAAAATCAAATTTTCAAACATCGTCAGCGGCTGTTAAAGTTTTCTGACACAAACAAAATAGGTTTAAGCTGCAACGGTTCATTCTTATGCGCTCTTAGTGTTTTTTTGACACTAACGTTGATATCATGAACTGTCATTGAACATGAACGTTGTTCATAGCGGAGCGAACGTATCTACTTTCATCTGCCAGTTTTGCCCTGACTCAGTTGATGGTTTGTCGGCAGAATATGTGTATATTTAAGGTTAATAATTTTATGGGACTTTTTTACTTTTTCTAATATGTAAGTGTTTTTGCTTTGAATTGATGAAATTTAAAATGTTGTATTTTAAGAAAAAAACTTTTTTTTCTTTTTGTATAAATGTGAAGAACATTATTTAAAAAAATTGAGGTACACTTATTTTTAATGATAATTTGTACCTATTATATCAATATATTACTTTAATTATTTCCCAGCCAAACACTAACTACTTTAAACTACAGAGTGAAATTATAAACATTAAACAGGATCTAGTGATTTGCTACCAGAAAAAATATTTCAGAGATCCAAGACATTTAAATAGAGAACTACGAAATATCTTTAGTTTGCTATGGGATACACACGTCAAAGACATCTACAGAAAATGCCAAATACTTCCGTTTATCACCATTCCCACCTGTGAAATTACAAATACTATCGTGCACGTAATCCAATACTCGGTTCATACTAACACCACACTCAATTATAATCACGACGTACACCAACACAACACACGAAACCACAACAAACTACATATAACAAAAGTATACTGAACAAAATATGGACTAAAATCTTTAGAAGATATTAAAAATGCAAGCCAATGTGATAACTCTCAAAGTAAGATGCTTAAACTCTATTATTTGAAAAAATACTTTAAGGGTTAATGCTGTGATGTGTCTCTGTTATAAGTATAACTATATAATTTTACCAGTGATGTGATTCTTTATAATAAGTGTATCTGTACACTTATATTATAATGTACCAGTGGTATTTCTTTATTACAAATGGAAGTTATGCGTCATAAATGTTGTTAATGTACTGTGAATGTTAATTATGTATCTTAAACATTAAGTATGTTTGTTCCTAAAATCTGTGCTGCAGGTTCTGCATGTGATCCTTCAAAATTCAAAAAGTTTCCTAACTCTTGGGAATACAATGCATAATGTATTGTATACTTTAAATAAAAAAATATATAAAGAGTAATGTCAAAATTCTTTGAGACCTATTAGTGTTCCTATTTTCTAATAGAGAACCGTCAAACTCAGTATCAAAAAACATAAATTAAACCTTTCACATAAAACTATTTTTTATATTTTTTTAGGACGATACCTATAAATTTGAGCATTGCCATACGGAAGATACATGTACAATACACAATAAATGATGAAAAATTAACATTACGTTTGAAATAAACATCTTCTTTGTTGAGTTACAAGAAAATAAAAATAAATAAAGTTTTTCGTCTCTCCCGAAAAGTTACACTTTTGTGGATAGTATTGTTTGACATTAAGCCCTCAAAGTGCTCTCTGCGTTTGACGGGAATAATATGTACTTCAACAAAACTGAAACTAACTTCCTTACCGATTACGCACTGTTTCGTAAAATTATAGAACAGAGTAAACTAAACTTTCAAAATAATAACATTTGTCCTGTCTTCGCGGGATTTAAAGTTTATTTCACACAATGTTATAAAACTTTTATTACCACGGACACTGCTTTCGTAACCTCTCTCATAAGCTCTTTAAATAACAAAAATATGGTAGTGGTATGAAAGATTACGTGAACCCTTTCGTCGAGTATTTTAAAAGTATGTATCAGAAAGATACATCTGAAGTTTCTTGTTTTTCTCCTTTACCCCCGAAAGAGGTCATACATTCCACTGGCCTTAAATTTAATGTACCAGAAAAATGATCTTGTAGAAAAAAGTCAGTCCTGTCTTATTTATTTCAAAATCCAGTTAAAGCCTCTGCAATGTAAACCTACAGGTTCTTCAACGAACCTTAATAAAATCTGCAACATTTAATTGTCATATTTTTATTTATTTTTTCCTTTGATGTAGTCTTTTTTATCTAATTTACATTTTTATTGTTCCCTACTTGCTACGCTAGCTTGGGCCGTGTTGTAATAATCCATTTCGTTTCATGCTAAGGTCAAAAAAATAATCTATTTTGTTAACATAATAACATATGTGTAGTACACTTTACATCATTTAACATACACAGGAAGATTAAACAACGTATGAATAAATCATTTTGAAAAAGTTTACGAATAGACTAAATCAAATCTACGCGATGACATGTACTCGTATGATATTTTCAACTCTCCAGAGATTACTCATTAATTTTTTTTTTTAAATCTAGTTTTGAATAGATTTATTGTACAGGGTCTTTTGAGTTGGGTGTGTAAGCCTATCGTATATGAAGGGAATAAGAAAAGTATGTGATCTTTGTCTGCGTGCAGTATGAGTGGAGGGTATTTGCAGAAGACCCATTAAAGTACTCCGTCCATGGGACAATAATTTGTTAAGGTTGGGTCGTTCTCTAAAGTATTTCAGTAAACAGTAAATAAATAATTGACGGACCGAGAGGACTTGACAGTCTTTATATAGTGCTTCAGTGGGGTGTCTGGAAGATATATCTAAGTACTTTGAATTATTTAATACCAAGATTCTTCAATTTATTCACGAAACCCATCAAATGAAGTTTAATATAATCTTTATCACGGTTTTAATCAATTGTGCTGATTGAACATTCAATCAACGGCGTATGTGCTCTTGGTTTTTTAAATAACAAAATTCGAGAATAAAGCAACATTTGAAAAAATACCATTGACAGTGTGAACTGGTGGTAGTAGAGGCGTGCCGTTCATCATAAAGGTCGACGAAAATAAAATGTTGCTTCTCAGTAGGAGAACTAATTTTTGTTATTTCTGATTTTTAAGTTACAAAGGTTTTTTTTTATGAGTAATTAAAATGTTTTTTTTTTAATAATTTCTTCAAACGATTGGTATTCACTTTATGGCATCATTATTAAAAAATGGATTTTTAAATATACTCAGTATTCACCACTTTACAAATATACATTGATATCTACACGTTTCGAAATTGATGCTTTCTTTGTCAGAAATATATGAATACTAAAAAATAATTTCAAGTGTGGATAAATGATAAAAATAAGAACACAATAAAATAAGAATAGACAAATTATAAACATGAACAAAAATTGATTAAATTGGTTAAGTAATTAATTTACATTAGAAATAAAAAAACACATGTTTCTATTATTATTATTAATATGAAAGTTAATTCTAGAAGCAGCTAATAAAAAAAAGATTATTTATTAAATGAATTCATTATTAAAGCTGTTTCTGATTTCTAAAATTTCAAATTTAACTCATTGTAAACCGGTTGTATTTGTACGTAATAATTTTAAACCTGTATTTATATGTAACGGATTTTTGGTTTCTAAAATATGATTTGCATATTCAGAATACTTGTTATTATTTAAAGGCCTTAGGTATTCCTTAACTCAAGTACTAAAATTTCTAGAAGTTTTTCCAATTTTAAAAATAGTTTCAATCATTACAAATCAATTTATATACCTCCGATTTACTTAAAACATGTTATTTAATTTGTAATTAAAAATATATATTATTACTGTTAAAAGCTGGTTAGGTAGTATTTGGGATGTTTTTAATTATTATATTGGAGTTATTATTTTTTTTTTTTTAAATCCCCACTGTTTACTAACATCAATTATTTGTGGATACACATAAAATTATTCTAATTATTTTTCTTATCTCCTTAAAAGATACGGCTGTACCCCTATTTCATACAAAACTTAATTTTGCAATTGAGGCCAAAATACCAACCCAAACTAAATGATATTTTGTCGATCATTTATTATTTTTTTTAATTTATTTTATTATTTGAACGCCCAAGGGGCTTTTTTTATACAAGTAAATCATTTTAGAATCACACGAAAAAATAGAAAACGTGCACAAAAGTTAATTGCACTTGAATTAAGAAAAAAACTGCACCAAAGCTAAAAATACACAGGAATATAAAGGATAACAAAAAAATAAATAACATAATATCCACAAAGTAAATATTAACATTAATAACAAATAATTAAATAATATATATATATATATTTTTTTTTAAATATTAATTTGATATTTAAGAACCTCATCGTAATATTAAATCATCGAAGAAGATAATATTAATATATAATTAATAATTAAAAATTGAATTCTTTAGATTTTTACAAAAAGTCAATAGATGTCTCATATAAATAAAAAGGCGGATGTAAATCCGAGACACTGTTTAAGTTTGCAATTGAGTTCGGGTAGAACTTTGTAAACATCATAAAAATAGCTGCCAATAATATGAGATTAAAAATGGAAGATAATATTCACAAATCTTGAATTTGAGATATGATATCGATGAAGATGACTCAAATTGAACTTGTCTCATTAACTAAGTCAGTTGAGCGTTGCCCCGGATAGGCAGAGGACCTGGGTTCGAGTCCCAGATGCGACTGAAATATTTTTAATTTCTGTGCTTTTGTCCGGTTTCATCTTTAATTTAGGTTATGCTAATATTATCTTCTTCAATGATTAAATTAAATAATATATAAAGTTGTGGTTAACAATAGTTTATAAACTAGGTAGAAATAACTCTTTCAAACTTTTTATGAAATTTGCCGGTTTCATATTATTGTCAAATACATTCAAATCATTTAAGTAGCCGTTACCAAGACCGTGTAAGCGTTGAATTGTGGAATTCAAACTGTAGTTCGAACAGGATATAGATACGTAAAATGTTAATGTTTGTCTTGTAGTTCGTTTAGGTATATATAGTTTGATTAAATGCAGGAGTTCAGAACAATCGAATTTACAATTAATTTGTGGTATTTTTTTAACTTAATGGCCTATATCACATTATTTAAATTAAAACAAAAATACTTCTAATCAGTACTTGTATTTGCTATTTTGACTATTTTTATTAAAAAAAAGAGATTTTTCTGTTTGAATTGTAGTTTTGTCTTCAAAACCTAAATTCAATTTTGTATGAAACAGAACGTGCAGCCGTTACTCTTAAGTTTTTTCGGCCTTTAGAGGTTGAATAAAAAATATTTGTAGAGCAAAACAAATCTTACATTTGCTAATACACAAATAAACATACCACAGCGTCGACGTTGAAAAAAACCACAATGGTAAAAAACGGACATTTCCAGATGTCGCTGAAAGCGAAAAGGTTCAGATTGTGGTAAATACTGTCAGAGCGAAGAGGGTGAAGATGTTTTACATTTACGCAATGGAACATTAGAAATTGGAAGGCAAAAAATTGTGGTGAAAAGAGAAACGAACGGATATTTCATTTATTATTAAGGAGTGAATTGTACTGATTGTCGTGATGCTAACTTTTAAGAATAATTGAATTGAAAATTAATATTTTAACGTCGTAAGAATCGAGGTTATAATATTGCAAAACAAATGTTTAATGATCATCAATTTCAAACTAGCTATAGATACCCCTGAACAAATTAATTATGGTAATAATGAAATTACTTGATTTTACCGACACGTGTTGCAAAAGAACGATGAGTGACTTGATAGTGGGCACAATATCATTACACGATACTTACAAAGTAATTCAATATTAACGTAACAAAAGTAAACTATTTAACTATTCATTTGCTGTATTTACGTTATTTTGGTCTTTCTTACATTGCCTAATGAAGAAATGTAATATTCTCCTTGATTATATATCTCCTTGTGCGGGTATTATTCAAATTATTTAAATTCTACTATTATATTAAGTTTATCCTCACTGTAACAAAACTCCACTAATGTTTTTTAATTTTTATTTTTTATTTCCCATTTCGTTTAATACTACATTTATTATTGTTTAAATCTGTACTACGTAATTGGAGTCTAGTATCTCTATAACAAAACTGTTATACTGTTCAGATATATTTTTTTTAAATTCCAAATTGTGTACATTGATCACAACATGCATGCACCTATTACTGTTCTATTATTGAGCTACATTTGTGATATTGTTCAACTAAACTACTGCTGACAAGCTCTTGCAGTGGCCTATAGGTTACAAGTTCCCACTGTACATAATTAATATTAAACAATATTAAAAAAATACAAAATTAAAAAGTATCATTCTCAGTCCAAAGATTACACTCATAATTCTTGAGATATGGTCCTAGAATGATATATTCTAGAACCGACTCGTATGCGGTAACTGTATTATAAATTACCAATGAGTTTATTTCTACTGTATTTATATATCTTATTTTTATTTCCATTTTGAATTTTCTATTTTGTATATAAAGTTACTATCATGTATATTAATAGTACATAACTGCTGACCCTGTACAAATCGCAAGTGTGCCCCACTGTAGAATTTGGCAATCGCCTCTGATCGGAGCCCCAAAATATCTTGAAAAAAATCCTTGAGTGTGCAGAAATGCGCTGTCCGTTTGATAGATTTGCCTGTCTTAACAAACGGATTGTAATCTTTGGAGCAAAAACGTTAGGTGAGAATGCTGTCCTTGTTCTACCGGTATTTTAATGGAAGATGCTCTGAGGAACTAGCGTCATTGATCCCTTCGGCACCAGTGCATAGTCGGGAAACACGCCATACGCGCGCTCAACATTTGCACATGGTTAATATTTGTCACATAAGAACGAGTCGCTTCTACAACACAGCATCCCCAAAGACGATACAGGCCCTGAAGAATTTTTTTTCCCTTAGAAGCTCCTGTGTGGAGTGACTGTAAAAAAATGTATAACACAATATAATAATACCATTTTAAAGTACCTAATACGTCAATTATAACGAGTTAATTACAAAATATATATATATTATTAGACATTAATAATTGAATATTTTTTTTTTAATGTTTTTACTTTAACATATAAGAAATATAGTGTGATGTCCGAAATAAAAACGACATTGAAAATAATGTTACTAGGTATTTCAGAACAAAATACCAAAGAGTTCGATATGTTTTAAAAAATGGTATTTGGCGGACTGGATAAACCGTGAGCTAACAATAAATTGTTTGAACGTCAAAAAAAAAGGTTTTATGAAACGAGCCAGTTCGGCGGGACATGAAGCAGGGATGAAAGAAAGGTGACCGACTAATTGCTTTCTTCATTAAACCTGCAGGACAAAAGAGTACCCAAACTGAGGCCGCTATCTGATTTGAATGCAAAAACTTCAGAATTATTCATAATGAACTCCTTGAAAATAGCAGGAAGTGACCAGAACTACACAAGGGTTATATAAATGTATTAATAAGATTAATATCAATATCAAATCAAATCCTTCATTAGCCGAAGAAACGCTTAATAGGCTTTTTATGAAATCCATTACGTCCTAACTCGATTGAAAAAGGGAAACTTTCGTTTGCAATGAGAAAGCGATATTTGTTTTTGTAAATAAGCTCTAATTTCAAACGTGTTGTCAATATTTGTTTCTCCAACAGTTGAGATTTAACTCGGCAGCTTCGAATTTCAGATCAGTTGTCCTCCCTTTAGTACCCCCCTTTACCCGCCTCACGTTATCCAATCGGGTGATGATATAGTTTGATCGAGCCAAGGGATCTATATTTAAGTAATACGAGTACATAAAAGAAAACGAGCATTTTTATGTCTTCTGTCTGTATTTTTAGAAGAAGTTCTCCAGGCTGTACGGTAAGGGATCACGTGTTTAGTGACACGTAAATATAGACGTAATCGTTCCTCACAGAATTTCTATCAAATGGGCTTACTAAACCTACATGAAAATAGAATTAAATTTTAATCTTCAAGAAAAAATGAAAACTTTTTTCCAAAAAACATCTGATGCTTCGTTTGAAGTTAACTACACATCAAACATATTCTTGGAACCTAATGTCATTCAAAATATAAATTATATATTTCAAAAGAAAATTATACATTTGCTACATTATATGGGTAAATCGAATCCTTTACGATTTCAACACTTTCAATAAGCTACCAATATTTGTGCAGTAGCTCATATAGTATAATAAAATATATTTCTATTTTTGCAACTGTTAATCCATGGTGGAATTCGATTATAAAGATTAAATAAAATAATTTTTTTATTCTCTTGCACTTTTATTTTTGACCTTGACCCGTTTGAGACTGGTACAATTAACTCTTAAACTATCGTTTATAATCAATTTTGGGTATCAGGGGTAAAAAAAATATGATTTTACTTAGATTGTATTTTCAGCATTGTTACAGTATGATTTTATATAACTTAACCCTTTGAGGCACAAGATTTGAAACAAAAAATGCTTGTGTTGGACAGAATTTCGAAAACTTTGAAAGTACGTATGTAACATCTATTGGCCGATATAGTAAGCCACTGGAGTGGGCGGAACATAATTTAAATCGCTGTGTTTCAAGTGGTTTTAATTTTTCGAAGTGGTATTAATTACACATAATAAACATCTATTTTATCTGAATTTAGAACTGATTGCCAAATCTGTGAACTGTACCATTTAGCATCGAATGATTTTTATTACGGTCACCCTATTACTCCTAGGCTAAATACCTAACTGGCAAAGCAACATTACTGTCAACTGGCACAGGGTGGTCATAAATTGTATGTACTATAAAAGAGGTTTTTTTTCTGTAGGTAGAAAACACACATATATTTATATGTCTTATCGTTTTTAATATTTTTGCTATTACTGTAAAAAAATTACCTGTCTTAAAACGAATATAATATTTTTATAAGATTGAATTTTAGCTAGATCAAAGCAAAGAATAACATTGTATAGCTACCTGCTTTTACCTGCTGAACTGGTCACTAAGATTGACTATTTTGACAGCCATCAAACATCTGAAGTATGGCAATACTAGTGACATCTGCATTTCCTATAATATAGTTGATGGTTTTTCCAAATAGCATTATTCATTTCCTGTTGTTCGGATGGATTAGACTATCTCTCTTTGTTTCGCATTCAATTCATAAAATTTGTTATCTTGTGTTCATATTTATATTGTGTAAATTTAATCATAAGATCTTATCACCGTTATATAAATAAATCAACTCCTGGTTCATTCATTATTCACGGATCCCAACACACGCTTCTTTGATTAATCCGTTATATTGAATTTAAATACACTCAAATTTTAGCAATCTATCATCACATAATCCCCAAATATGTTGATTCCCAAAATTGAATTATTACCTTGCAATGATAATAATATAAAAAATAAAGATTTCCTCCAAAGCTTTGCTAGAATTATTTTTAAATAAAGGCACTTTAAATATGCATTAAGCATGCACTTTATACAATATACTACCAGCTACGACTGAAACACTGACTAAATTTAAACATGAAATAAAACAATGGATTATTAAAATAGATCGTCCAATTATTGCTAACTGCTGTAATTCATATTGTTAGACGTGCCTCAATTTTGAATCAACCTTTGTCTCTAGGAACATGCAATTCAATTTTTATCTTCTCATCTGGATTATAAAACTACTAAAATATAACATATGCATACAACCTAACCTCTATACACCTACATAATGTCTTAAAGTTTCTTCCATATCTAAGTTTTTATATTTTGTTTATTTAATTATATTACTTATGTACTTCCCACGTCTGTCTCGACACAAGAATTTTCACTGTGAGACAAGCATCGAAAATGCCTTTGTAATTTTTTTATTGTTTTATTTTTTATAATGTTATTATTAAGTTCTGCAAGTATTTTTAGTTTTTATTATTGTGACAGCTGTTTCGGCGTTCAAGGCCATTTTCATACTTAATAATAACGTTATTAAATTTGATTTACATTAAATAAAAAAATAAATAAAAAATGAGTTCTACGAATTAAACACAAAAACAATTAATTTGTAATTTATGTTATGAAAGATCTTACCAGGATTAAAAACCCTAACCAAGGAAAGGAAAAAGGACAGAGAAAAGAAGGTTATACATAATTTTTGATACCACTATACTTCAAGGGGTTAGCTTATTTGGTTCTTTCGAATTTATTCGTAAATTACTGTATACGAGTATATCAATCTGTTTTCAAAAATCATTAAGATGGGTTACAGTTGTTTTTATTGAAAACTTGATTTTATATCATTTGTATAATAAAAGGTTGGTGAATACTGATCGATAATGAGTTTATCCTAGGATTTCACATCTTGGTTGTAATAACAAGGTTAACAACAGGATTTTCAGTAATTGGGTTAATACTAGCGTTATAATATATTTACATTGGTTTCGTAATATTTAGATTTAGCATGCACTTCTGGGAAATAATTATGTATTTTTATTGTTTTGATCTATTTAATAGGTTTATTGCCCCTGATACCCGAAATTCTATATAAACCATAGTTTAAGAATTAATTGTACCAGTCTGAAGATAGGCGTCACAGGCTGAAAACGGTCACGATCAAAAATAAAAGTGGAATGGAGATAAAAAGTGTCTTTTATTTAATCATTATAATAAAATATGTTTTATATTCCAGATTTTACTATACATTCAGTGAATAAGTAAACATATATGGGAGATCACAATTAAGATGATATTTGTGATAATAGTTATTAAAAAATCGTTATATGATACCGATAAAAATGACGTGGGTAGCTTTAGGTCATTGCGTTAGAGCGCAAGGTCCCGGATAGACCATGTGGTCCTGGGTTCGAGTTCCACTTGCTACAGTTATCTAATTCTTTTCTGTGTCTTTTTTGTTTAATTTTTCATTTTGAGAGCTATAAATATTATCAGACGCCAAAATTATTTTTTGAAATTGAAGCACACAAGTCCTACTTAAATGTCTAGGAAAAAGAGAAAAACTCCCCGAACAAGTGAAAAACAGTCCTCACGATCTTTCCTTGAAACTATTCTACTAAAACTGTCGAAAATCTGCTCCAATCTTACTAAATAGGCGAGAAAAAATTCCTATAGAACTAAAATAGATGAATCCAATCCATCAATATCTTAAAACTTATTTGGAAAATAATCAAAGAAATCACACACACTAACCAAAATAAAACTAGCACATTGGAGGATATCGATACAGATAATAGGAAACTCTCACTTGACTAAAACCACTTAACTAAACTAACAACTTTTTTGCAAACATTTGCTCGGATTTAGTAAATAAAATAACCCAACCTCAACACTTTAACTCGAACATAAAAATACCCACAAATCCTCAAAAGAACATATTTGCACTCAAACACATCTCCAAAAACGAACTAACCCCGATATTATCTAAATTCAAACCAACCTCTGGTAGTGATGGAATCACAATGAAAACCGTAAAATACTTAGATGACGAACTTATCGAACCCATACTCTTTCTAATAAACAAATCAATTACAGAAAGCAGATATTTAGAACAGGAAATCATAAGGATATAAATAATTATAGACCGATTACTATTCTAAACACATATAAAATCTATAAAATAGCTATCAAAAATCGACTCATTAATTAACTAGAATCTTTTTTTCTTAATTTAATGTAAATCGAATTTCATAACGTTATAATTAATTTCTGCAAGTATTCTAGTTTTTATTATTGTGACAGCTGTTTCTGCATTCAAGGAAATTTTACTTGAAAAATTGGAATTTTATAAACGAACGAATGATACCAATGTAACATTTATTAACCACTTAATGCTACGTTTTTTTTTTTAAAGTGTTTAAAAAAATATCAGCTTCGTTTTTATGTTTTATTCAAAGTTTATACACTTTTCAATTAAAACAACAATTTATGCATATTTAATTTTTGAAAAATTAATAATTCAATTTAGTGTGATAAATTTTAAAACCTGGTGTTAAACATAGACCCACATTAGAATCAGGACAATAGTATCGACTTTTCCGACTCGTTTTCCAGAATCGTTTTTTTTTCAAAAAAAAATTGTAATTTTTTTTTTATTTTTATTAGTATAAGAATTACATATATAACACTTAATAGTACAGATATAATAGCTAATTACAAAAAAGTATGAATTTATTTTACAAAAAATGCCCAACTCAATAGAGAAAGATTTTTCGTGTTTGAGTTGTGGAGCACTGCCATCTAGCGACACTAGTGAATAAATAAAGTACATCAAGAATATGTTAGTGAAAGACTAAAAATACCTGATACTAGAAATACAACAATAAGGCGCATACAAGATATTAAGATAGTACATTTCTAGAGGATATATTGCCCTTTTTTTAAATTTACATACATTATTTACAATTAAGAATTTTATAAAAATTAAGAAAAATTAAAACTTATAATTACTGTTGGACTTATCTAATACTTTTTTGATTTGTGATTTGAAAGAATTATAGTTTTTTTCTGTTTTGATTTTATACGGGAAGGCATTAAAAATTTTTATACCTTGATAGGCGTAATGGAGTTGAAAAGCACTAGTTTTAAATTTATGGATTTCTAAGTTGCCACGTGATCTTGATCGGTTACTTATTTTTGTAGAAGTTTTTGAATAGAAATGGTCTTTGTGAATTTGTAACAATGTGTTCTTTTTAAAATTTTTATTTAAACTGAGGACTCTAAAAGATTTAAACAGCTGTGTAGTTGGAAATATCGATGGTTTTCGTAGTATGACTTTCAAAATCAATCTCTGTATCTTTTCAACAGGTAAGAGGTTAGTTTTAAAGGTTCCCCTCCAACCGATTATATCATATTGTAAAATGGATTGCGCAAGGGAATAGTATATTGTTTTTATCATATTGGATTATAGGATGTTTCTCAATCTAATAAATATGTAAATAAGTTTTCTTACTCTGGTTACCTGGTTAATTGATACGATATGATAATTTTTTTTAATAAAACGATGCATTCATACATACACGATGCATCTGAACACAATATAGTAAGAACGAAATAAGCAGCTCAAAAACACGACCGATCTCAACTGCAGCAAATTCAAACTGCGTAAAATACATCGCTAACCTTGACGAGCGTTACTCGTGTTAGCTAAAAATAGAACGCTGCCAGTCGAAACAGGCGAGCGTCACTCGGGCTAACAGAAATTGGAACGCATTGAGCGCGAGCGTAACTCGTTCGGTGGTTATTAAAGTATACAAAGTTATTTATCCACCACTTCTCAGTATGTTCACATTACCAAATCAATTAATAAAACATTGTTATTTAAATACGGGGAAAACACATTATAAATCTAAAAACGTCACAGAATAGAGAATTGAAATTTTCTAATTAAATCGGTTTTACCAACAATTAATAATTATTTAAAACACTTGTCCAAATAAAAATTTTGATTTACAGTAAATTTAATAAAATATTAATTTAAATTCTGGGAATTAAACACAAAAACAATTAATACCAAGAATCTAATAATCTATCATCACAGAAAAAAATTGAATGCCGGAAAAAATTTATGAAAATCTTAAGGCGTAGCCTCAGTAACTGAATAAAGTAAAAATTATCTAGGCTCTAATAAAAAATGCATTGGCATATTCCTTGACCTTTCTAATGCCTTTCATACCATAAATCACACACATGTGTTTAACAAACTTGAAAATATAGAGATTGCTGAAAATGAACTGAGATTTTTTAAACGTTACATGGAATACTGAAAGCAAGCGGTTAAACTCAAGAACAAAACCAGCAGATTTATTGATGTCGAATTCGTGGTGCCTCAAGGAAGTATTCTAGGTCCAATCCTGTTCGTAATTTACATAAATGACCCATGTCACATAGAATATGAAGGCGAAATCATAAGTTTTGGAGATGACAGATATAATTAGTGTTACGTAACGACAGAAAGATCCTAGGGGGACTTTAGCTACTCGTGAACAAACGGTAAAACAACGCCAGCGCCACGTTTGCCACAACGGCAGTTTGCACGCCCACACTCCGGCACTTCCTTCTCATCCGGCTTCCGAACCACTTCCCTCTTGCCCACCGCCTTCGTTCCATTTAACTGCGTCTCTAAAAAGAGCGCGGTAAAAGGCCATTTTGGTAGCCGCATATTCATGTATGCTGGGTTAACGCCCACTGTGTGAGATGCTTTTGCTTATAACAACAGAGCACCGAGACTTCCACCTGGACTTTGTATTTCCTTTTATGTGTTGTAACTTATTCGAGTCCCCGTTATCATGCCCGTTTAGAGAATATCAGAAAGAATAATCACCCGTAACTTCCATTTGAGGTTAGGCTAGCTTTTGATTATCGTAGCATAACTTACCATGTATGTACCTTCCCCTGAATAAATTCTGAGTCTGAAAGCATTTAGTAAATTCATTTGGCGTAGTATAAGAGTCCCCGACCCCAATTATAAGACTGCCTGTCGGCCTACGGCCCTGCAGAGGAGATTCTTGGCCTGCCGAAACTGAGCTAGTCGAATGTCCAAAGCCAAGCTCCCTGCCAAGACACCACCCCCAGGGTAAGTCTAAACCAATGAATTGTCTCCCGTAACCGCTCTTTCCCAACCTTCCTCCTTTCCTTCTGCTTCACACAAGATCGCCAGTCGGTTAATTTAACTTAACATTAGCTAAGGAAATGAGCTATCTAAAATTATGGTTAGCGCTTTTACGACGAAAAACTGTACACTGTTATTCTAGTAAAGGGGAAAAATTGGTAAGAAACATTCAAGATAGCAGAAGTCGCTGTAATCCGAATCAAAACATGGCTAAACTATCACTCGCTTACACTTTATACCAATAACATCAAATTCATCACTTTTAAATTAAATTATACTAAAAATTCAGAAGTAAACTTAATCTGAAAATTCAAAGCTTACCTCATTTAAATGGATAATGTATATCAGAGTAGAACAGGACAGCGTATCAGAGGGCGGAGGGTCGGTAGAGGGGTATGTAATAAGGAATACATACAAATTAACTATACGATTTTAGGGATAATATCTTTCTTCCCCTCCTCTTCCCATACCCCTGTACCTACCCCTCTATCGCCGCCACTCTACTGCTCTGTCCTGTTCTACTCTGATGTACTGTCTCTTTCCCACACTTTCACGGTCTTAATTATGATGTATCTCTGTATGTTAATTTAGTTTATATGTGCACGTTCCTTATGAAGGTTGAGTTTAAGCGAAACCGGTCAATAATGCATTTATATAAATAAAATAAAGTGGTTTAAAACAAAACAAAAAAACTTTCATTTAAAAAATAATATTTAAAGATAAATTTTACCCTTCTTGGTTATGATCTTTTCCGTATATCGATGGGATCAACAAGAGCCTATCTAGAGAACATTATCACAATCTTCGGCGAGTTTCAATTTTCGGGCTGGAATTCCTTCGTTCACATTTTGTGGTTTTCGGAACACCCACGGGTATCCGAAACAATGGTCTTGACAAGGCATTTTCTCTATACCTACGTGATCGTAACAGCTCCATAAATTCGACAGCCTCTGACGTCGCTCTCACTTATAAGAAATGATTTATCTGAGGGGTTTCAGCAAGGTAAACGGAGGTTTTGTTAAATGGAAAATGACTGAACTTGAAATAAAATGTACCTTTGATATTTTTCTTCCATCTCCATTGTTAATCTGTCGATACCTGAACAATAAAATATACTTACAAACAACTTTCAGTCACGATAAAATATCTACATATAGTAACTAGCTATGAGTATAATAAATTTCTATAAAAATGGTTCACGTCGTATTTGTATAATATTAATTATATACAGTGGGAACTTATACCCGCTAAGCCACTGCAAGTAGCTTGTCAGCAGGAGTTTATTTCAACAATATAATATAATACAACAATAAATTACAATCATCATACAAATGTAGGGCAAAAATTATTATATTTAGGCGCATGCATCTTGTGCTGTACATAAGTTGAGAAAAAAAAAACTTAAAGAGAAAAAATAATGGTAAAAGCATTACAGATTTGTTATTGAGATACTAGAGTCCAATCTTATAACACCGATTTAAATAATATTATAAAAATGTCAATATCATAAAAATATCAAAATTATAAAAGTACCAATATTATAAAAGTATCAATATTATAAAAATATCAATATTATAAAAACATCAATACTTTTAAAAATATCAACTTTATAAAAACATTCATATTACAAAAATATAACTATTACGTAAATATCAGAAATATCAAAGCATCTGTAAGTATTAAATAGATTAAGAAATAAAAATTTAAAAGATATATACATAAAACAGCAGTACAGGTTGGTTACAATGAGGATACACTTAAATATAATAGTAACACCGTAACAGTAAGTACACCAGATATCTAGGAGCTATACAACCATGGAGACCGTCATATTTGTTACCATCAATACACAAGGTTACTTTCCAAAAGCCAACACTTTAACATCAGTGAGAATTTCATCATAGGACAATTGTTTTTAAATTCGTACGGCAATTTGTTAAATATAAATGGTACAATGTATTCAAGGGTTCGTTGACCATATTTATTTTGAAATATTGGCACTATCATTCCTATATTTTGTGTGAAACGTGTATTGTGTACATGATCCACCACTGCCTTATACGGACTTTCAGATATATGTTGCAGTAGAATTTTATGCCACAAAATACCACGAACAGGTAATACATTAATTGATTTGTACATGATATCAATGTCTCGCCTTTGGTTAAAAACTGTTTTACTTACTAACAATTTTACCATGGCGTTTTGAATCAGCTGTAAATGTTTTATGTTGGTCTTACAGGAGTGTCCCCAAGAAGTTATACCATACCTTATAGTCGATTCTGCTAGAGACAAATAAATTAGTTTCATAGTTTTTATAGGCACGTATAATTTTATCTTGTGGAGTCTTCCTACAATGGCTCGAAGTCGCTTACAGAGGTTGGAAATTTGTACGTCCCATTTCATATTACAATCCACCGTAACACCTAGATACACGTACTGGTTGACTAATTCGATACCTGTACACGCGCAGGGCTGTTTGGTATTATTGTGAATGCAATTAAATGAATGGGATATGATTACAGGTGCCTCTCTGTACCTTGCATGCGGGGATCTTATATGCATCAATTTCGTTTTTTTAGCATTGATTATTAGACCAGAGTCATGTGACCATTTTAATAAAGAAATAAAGTCTACCTGTAACAATTTTATTGCAGTATCCAAATTTTCATGGGATATTATAAGTGCTGTATCATCAGCATATACATAATGTTTAACAAACGAGAATATTTTGTTCATAAGTGATACAAAGATAATATAGAGCGTTGGACCTAAAATTGACCCTTGTGGAACTCCTGTTTTGACATTTCTTCTTTTACTAAATTTGTCTGATATTTTTACCTGGATTTGGTGGTTGGTTAGGAAGTTGTTGAATAGTTTGAGAAAGTTTCCTCTTACCCCTATTGCCTCCAAAATATTTAACAATTTCATCGGGTCTATAGTATCAAATGCCTTTGAATTGTCTATAAACAGTACCAAAACATGTCTTTTATTATTCAGTTCATTATTTATATAGTTAGAGAAAGCCTGAAGTAACATTTCAGTACTTTTTTTTTTTTGAAAACCAAATTGATTAGGATCTATTAAAGAAAAGCACTCCAAGTATTTGGTTAGTTTTAAAGATATGTATTTTTCAAGAATCTTTTCTAGAGCGGGTAATATACTAATCGGTCTATAGTTTTCTATATCAGTATGTTTCCCATTTTTGTAAATAGGTCTGATAATACTACATTTGAGTTCATCTGGTATCACAGTTTGTGTTAAAATTGTGTTGATCAGATGGGTTAATATAGGACCCAAAATATCTATGTGTCTTTTTATGTCAAACATTCGGATATTGTCTATGCCAGGGGACTTTGAATTTTTGAGAAGTTTGACTATACTCAATATGTCTGCGAGTGATGCTCGTGGTATATAAAAACTTTGCTGTGACTCTATCGGGACAATATTTGACGCCTTAAAATCACATTTATGAACCATTGAGTCTATGTTATCTGAAAAATAATTAACAAATTGGTTTGTAACATTTTCCGCAGATTGATTTTTTAACATAAACCTACTAATTACATCGTCACAGTTACTTTTTGTCCTACGTCCTAGAATTTTATTTATTTCATCCCATGTTTTTTTGATATCTGAAAAATTATTCTTAAATTTATCATTGAAAAAGGTTGTTTTACTTTTTTATTATTAATTTAGTAACAAAATTACGAAAAGATTTGTATTGTTTTTCATAAATTGCATTTGTTGGGGAGCTTTTCCACCGCTTAAATAAAGAATCTCGTTTTTTAATGTGTGATAGAATATCTTCTGTCATCCATTCTTTTATAATCCAAGGTCTTGTATTGGGTTTTACATCTATAAATATTTTACTATTTTCATACACTTCGTTAAACTTGCTTTTTATTTGACTTTATAAATTATTGCAATCATTTGTCTGAAGTAAAGCATTCCAGTTATAATTTCTAATTGAAAAATCTATTTGTTTTTGAGATAAAATTGAGACTTTCCGCCCTTTATTTGTAGGCCGTTTATTAGTTTTATAGTACGGAATGTTCACAGCTGTTGCAAAGTGGTCTGCAATGATGAAGTCACAAACACATGCGTAGAGTATGTCAGTTTCTTTGTGTTTGCTATTATATCTAACAAAAATATGATCCAAACATGTTCGTGTCATTTTACTATTTGCTATAGCTTCCCTTGTTACGTCGTTTATACATTTTGTAAAATAGTTATTTGAAAGAGCATTTTCATAGTGAATAATCACAGGATCTATATAATTTAACAATACAATATTTATGTCACCAAATATTAGTATATTTTCAGTAGGGTTTGAACATTTTGTTAATATTGATGAAAGTTCATTGATAAATGATTGTTTACTAAGATTTGGTGGTCTATATATTGCTAGTACATTGAGTATAGAATTATTTGGTAATGTTATTATACAGGAAATATTCTCGAACAACTTTGTTTCAAGTAAATTTTGGGTGAAAGGTAAAGTATCCTGAATATACAAGGTTATACCCCCTCCAGATTTGGATGTGCGACAGTAACTAATGCTACTGTAACCGGGAATTTCGAAAAGACAAGTATGTTCCCTTTTTATTGAAGTTTCACATAGCATTTTATTCCAACAATTTTGGAGGTTAGCATGTAAAACATCCCAGTATTTAGATATGGATCGAATGTTTAGTTGAACGCAAGTAAAATTACCTATATTATGGCCAATTTTATGTTCTTCTGTCCACTGTTTCAAGTCATTAGTCCTCGTGTAGATAACATCACCGTCGTCATCAATGTATTTATACGCCATAATCGATGGTGGCAAAGTCCTGGGAAAGAGCAGCCTTATAAGCTGGGCAGGTGTCCTTGTCTCCAGTCGAATGTCCAGCGGGCTTGCCAAACCTGGTACAGGTGGCACATACTGGCTTGGCGGCAGCTTTTGGGCAATCTGTCCTGGCATGACCTTCACCTGCACAATGTCCACATCTTTGCTGGTCCTTGCAGAACTTGAAGGAATGTCCGATCATTTGGCACTTGGAACACACTGTAAGCCCAATAAAGTCACGAACGCGGCACACATTCCAGTCAACAAAGACCTTTCCTTGCTTCACCAGCACGTGACGTAGATGGGCAGGCACCTCGCAGACCCGGTGGCATGTCGATCCTGTCCGAGCACCAGCTAGATGACTTAGCTTGCACGTTTTCACTGTGGGTTCTAAGTCTGCGTTTTCCTGGATTCCCGTTAAGGCACTTCTGAGAAAACACTCATCTGTAAGGTCCCGAGGAACATTAAAAAAGATCACTCGTGGATGTCGTTTTGTGGGTAGTCGGGCACTTAGAGTAGTCGAGTTTGCTAGACATGGGGTTTTGAGTATTTTTTCCCGGTCTTCCCGAGTAGCGGTTTGGATAACTATGCCTTTGTTACGGATGTTCCTTATACCCGTAACGCGGATTCCATGCTCAGATGGTCGTAAGGCGTCCTTCAGGAGCTGCTTCGTTTCGTCGCTATCCTTAGCCGAAGCCAGTTTCGGAAAGATGCATATAGCAGGCTTAGGGGTCCCAACACTAAGTCCTGTACGGGTGATTGGAGGTCTAGGCGCATTCTGAGGACCATTTTTGACCATGTCGGCAAACGATAGGCTTGCCTCCGTGGCATCAGCCACTCGACGCATCACTGGTCCCAGATCAGACTCTAGCTGCTGAATTTTGTCCAACAACTGCTTAATATGATTGTCTGCCATCGCTTTTTCGGCCTGCAAGACCTTGATGTTTGCAAGGGCTGAGTTTAGATCTCCTCTGAGTTCTTCCTTTTCAAGCAACAGCTGGGCCACTGATCCTAGAACACTCGTTACATTTCGGGACACCTTGAGCTGTTGTTCTTTTGATACCTTTGACGGTTTTTCCGCCAATGTATCCTGTAAGGCCTTCAGGAAAAATTGTGTCCCAGAGAGTATTTTTTGCCCTGATGGATTACTGCGATTAGGGTCAATATCCATCTCTGTCTCCTGGGCATCAGAATCTGATTCGTCCGAGTGAGAGGTATATGGAGAAGCAATAGTGGGGCTGTCATTGTTTCGTGAATTCTTTTTTTTCCCCATATTCACATGAAAGTGAAAACTTTTTTTTTGTTCGTAATCCGAGAATTTATTTGTAAACAGGTGGTTTCACAATTTCACAGAAAATAAGCGGTGATTGGTTAAAGAGAGATCACTACACCAGTAGGAGCACTGAAAAGTGAGCTCATAAACAAGGTAGCCAATCAGCGCCCTCTACTTCTGCAAACACTTCTTCACTGTCTGATAATTAAATAAAACGAAAAGTTTATTAAGACAAAAAACAGTTCAGAAATGCGAAAAAAACACGAGAGAGTAACACCACAGATCAAATCGCGGTCGATTTTTACAGCAATAATATTATTTCTCACGGCTGATAAGTTAAAACAATGAATCTTTCAATTATAATCGATAGCTTGACAGAGCGTCACGAGTACGTAGTATTGTTGCTAATAATTTCCGATAGTCTTTTCTTGATGGTTCGATATTTCACCTTTGCCTACCTGTTTTTTATGTTTTTGCAAAATAAGGGAACACTTGCCGTGATTATGTATTGTAAACAAATCTGTTTTAGTGAAATATGTTTCCAAATGAATAAAAAATTACTGTTTTATTCACCACTTTATTAATATACACATAAAATATTTCGAAAGCGATGCTTTCTTCATCAGGAATATATAAAATACTAAAAAATAATAATATCAAGTATAGACAAATGATAAACATATAACACAATAATGTAAGAATAGACAAATGATATAAACATAAACAAAAATTGATTAAAGTAGGTAAGTAATTAATCAATAATGTTAATAAAAAAATATTATAAATAAAGTCAAGTTTTGTAAAATCATGCTATATAATACAGAAAAATATAATCCAAGTAAAATCATGGTTTTTTACCCCTGACACCCTAAATTGTATGTAAATCATAGATTAAACATTTATTGTACCAGTCTGAAAATAGCCGTCATAGGCTGAAACCGGTCATGGTCAAAAATAAAAGTAGAAAATAGTTAAATAGTGTCTTTTATTTAATCATTACAATTGAATTCCACCATGGATTAACCGCCCTACCCATACGAACGTTCGTGATACGGCCTCTATTGTCGTCCGAACGAAATAACCCGAATCCCGTAGGTTCAGGTACAAAAAAAAACTATATCAGAAACACAAAACATTCCATATACGTCAAGTTTGTTCCTGCGTTATCTCATTTAGTATTTTGAGGTCAGCCGAATCTAACGGATGTTTTTTTTTTCGTCTCTCCCTTGCAAATCGATTTATTGTAAACACGTATTTTTATTGCAAAATTTAATAGAAAAAAACGATATTTTTTTTACCTACTTTTTGAGTAATAACCCAAAGGATGGACGGTTAACAGTTGCAAAAATAGAAATAGTATAAAAATATATTGATGTGTCCACGAAACAAACAACGGATGCGTTAAACAGAGTGAGGAGTTGTTTCCCAATGTACACAGAGATTTCCACGTATAATTATTACTGTGATCATGTTGTTTGGCTGCACCTACCAAGAATATGGCGCGTCATGTTTATCTATACGAAGGCCGTCAAACGCTTACCCGACTAAAGTAATTGAACTGAACTGGCACTTGCCGGCGGCGTATTTCCGTAATCGAAGCGGCAGCCGGGATATCAGAGAAAACATGCCATGAGATGTGTTTCACGAATATTGTGTTATAGTGGGAAGATTAAATAAAATCGGACTACTAAACTGATTGAAATAAAACTGTTTGAAATAAAGGGAGATTTTTAGTAAGCCGGGCAGTGTCCACCTTACGACATTTAAAAATGAATATCGTTAGTTTTCTAATTGACCGATCAAAATACGGTTCGATATATATATATTTTTTATTTATTAGAAACACAAACAAAATATTTACATAAAAGCATCCTACATAATATATCATATACGAGTATATACAATCGGCGTTTAAATATCTCTATTTATTGTGTTTACAACATGTGTGGTGTACGCAATAAAGTTTATGGACTATTTAGTTACAAATAATAATGTTTATTTACCTATATCACTGAAACTCGGTGCGTTTAAGAACACGATAGTGCAATAACGATTTTATTTGTTTGCACGATGGCCAAAGAAACGAAGATGTTAAATGCTAAATAATGTCACAAAAAAAGCTTCAATGATTTGAAACGCATTTATGGAATTTACATCCATGTATTACAAATATACTAACATACTGCAACTAACTGATACCACGTATACCCGCACTGGCCTTGCCTTTGTGTATTTTTTTTCATTATATACATTACACGTAGGTTTAAGTACATGTGTTCAGATGTATTTATAATTGAATATTAAAAAATATATTTATGTGTGTATAAAAAATAAAATAAATGGTTATAATCTTTTACGTAGTTTGTGTGAATGTATGTATCAAAAAAATAATTAATAAATAAAAAAAAAATTTAAAAATTGAGAAAATTTCAATGTTGTAATGTTTACTAATTTCATTGTTCAATCTTGACGTTTTTGGAATAAAATTATGACATCCCGTATTATTCAGGTGTATGTCTGTCCAGAACAAATCAAAATTTCTTGTAAATTTGGGTATAACGTATAGAGTGCTCTTACTCAATAAGTTACTATCAACTATACATAATTTATACATACGAGTAGGGACACTGAAAAACACAACTATTTCATGTTATATTCAACAGAAATGTCACTGCAAACAAGTTTATAACGAAGACGTAAAAAGGCAGACATCTAAGTCTCTATCCTGCGATGTAGGTACATCATGGTATAGTCAGAAAAAACAAAAAGAGGCCTTTGTCTTTCGAACGGTGGGTAGAAGATTGTTAAAAAAATTCCAAGTATTCAATTTTGTGTGACTAGCATTAGCCGCCATCTTAGATGAAAGGTGCCAAAATTTGTTTATACAAAAGAATTTCTTAACGGTTGATTATACAACAAAATTGATTAAGGCAAACTAAAAGAAAATAAAATTACTTACTTTTCATTTGCCGAATTTTTTTACATAGTTTTAAAGTAATTATTATTTTAATTATAACGATTAACAGCGGTGGAAAGATGATTTTTTTAAACCGTCAAATTCACAATTTATTTTTTCTTTTATTTTATTATTTCTGGCTATTCACTATATAATTGTAATATGTAATGAAAGTGGGGTAGTTTAATACCCGGAAGGAAATCAAAATTATTTTGATAATACCATTGATCGTCTTTGGGGCGCTTTAGGCGGGCGGCCGTATTCCGTAAGATACGTAAATATCAATTTCAACAACATTATAATTCCATCCAAAAGCGACATCAAATTGAAAGTGTATAACTAGATATAGCGGCGGAAAGATTAACCTTGTTTCATAAAATTGTAAAATTTAATTTTTTTGTTAAAATAATAAGAAAAACTATGTACTGTATAATGTATAGAATAAAAATCTTACATAGGCAAGGCCAGTGCGTAGGTATACTTGCTATTAGTTAATGGCAGTAAAAAATCCTACATAGGCAAGGCCATTGCCTGGGTATACTTGGCATTAGTTAATGGCGATAAAAAAATCCTACATACTCGTAGGCAAGGCCAGTACGTAAATATACTTGCTATTAGTTAATGGAATTAAAAAATCCTACATGGGCAAGGCCAGTGCATGGGTATACTTGGTATTAGTTAATGACAGTAAAAAAATGCGTTTTTTTTCCATCGAATTATTTTTTTTGTGTTTTTTATATATATTTACTCGTATAATACAAAAGAAAAAATGACAAATATTATTATTTTAATAATTTTTTGTTGAGAGATTAAACCATATTTGTATTGATACATGGATGTTGAAGGTAAGCTAAATAAAAATTATAAGTTGGATAAGAAAAAGAAGATGAAAAAAAAAAGAAAAGAACATTTGGAACATACAGGAAAAGTTTAACATCTCTGGTTTTCATTAAGTTTTTATTTAAAAAAAATTGAATGTGTTTATATACGATATGTTTGGACACAAATTTTAGAAGCATTAAAAAAAGCATGTCTCCGAGCAAGCCTAGTTTTACACAAAGGTACTTCTAGTACTTTATTTATTCTGTTAATAAAGCGATTTTCGTTTTATAGCAATAGTTAAATTTACATTTCTTAAGTTTTTTTGGTATAATTTCTATTTGACATTTTTTTTAAATATGATAATAAAATGGCCATTATCTATTATAAAATACATTTTTTTTTCATCAAGTTATCTGTTAAATGTTTCTTTTTTTACCCCTTTATTTGGACTCAGTTGAAAGTTTGTCATTTTCATTAATTTACACTGTGTTAATGCATTTCTAGTGGATTAGTTATGTTTCACAGGTTTAAAAAAAATTAATACTGTTTTTCATGAAACATCTATTATTAATTAATAATATACCATACTATGTACCAGGGAGTTGAACGAAATGAAAATAGTCTGGTATAATCATATTACAATTCGATTTTAATTTTCGTAGAAACGATTCATTAACATTCAAAACTTAAACAGTAATAAATTAATTGAAAATTACTTTGTAATCCCACGTTATTAATCTATAAATAAATAAATTAAATATATTTTAATTGAATTGAAACGATTGTAACTTTTTATTGCATGGCAAGACTTCAAGAAATTTTAGTATCAGAGTTAAGGAACACCTTAAGGTGTTTTAGTGATAATAATTATTCTGAATTTGCCCATCATGCTTTGGAAACCAATCATTCTTTTGATATAAATAAAGGTGTAAAAATTTTACATACAATTGCAACTGGTTTACAATTAAACAAATTTGAAATTTTAGAAATCAGAAAAAGTGTTAATAGTCACTTATATATAATTAATAATCGTAAATATATATATTTTTAAACAGCTATCTCTTGAATTTATTTCCATATTAATATTTAGAATAAAAATATTTTCTTTTTTTAATTTCTAATATAAATTTGTTAATTAATATTTTACAACTTTTTTCATTAATATTTTTGATCAATTAATAGCCACTTTAATCAACTTTTGTTTATGTTTATAATTTATCTATTCTTACGTTATTGTGTTCTATGTTTATCATTTGTCCATACTTGACATAATTATTTTTTAGTATTCTGTATATTCCTAATGAGGAAAGCATCTCTCTCTAAACATGTTGATTGTGGTGTAAATGGGAATATCAGGGAGAGGGGAAATGAGAAAGAGGAAGGTTAGGTAGGAAGAAAGCCCCTAAGTTGGAAAGCCGCGTTGGGTGAGAGTGTTGTGAAAATGAAGGGATGGAGAGGAGGAAGGTTGGGTTACAGGGGAAGTTATGGGAGACAATTACAATCTGCAGGACTTACCCTGGAGATGGCCTCTTAGATGTGAAGTCTGCTCCGGACATAAGCCTAGCTCAGATCGGCAGGGGCATCAGCTTCTCATCGTACAGGGTCGCGGATCGATCACAATCTTATAATTGGGTTGAGGGCGTTTCTAATTCTACGTTAAATGAGTACAGGGAAGTGCTTTCATGCTCGGGGTTTATTGTAAGCTCAGACAAACATGGTAGGTTAAGAACAATCGAGTAGTTAGTAAAAAGGTCTTAATCTAGGTATGATTCTATTGTAAGATTTCTCTTTTTGATTCGAATTTCTAACCGGGTTATGCAAATGTAACAAGCGCTTAATCAACACATTAAGGGGAGATGGAAAATCAGCTTACATGGAGTGATCTGGTCGATTGGCGGGGGTTGCTGGCAATGACGCCAAGGCCGGACATCTTCAGACTGAGTTTAATGGGCTTTTTTAATTAGTAAGGCACCATGTTGAGTGCTTTGGCAGCAAGTGGCAAGTCTAGCTGCGGGTTTTAATCCGCATGCCTAGTACTTGGCCGTAAATAACTAGTAACAAACATGGCCGCCTCCTTTGAGAGACACAGTTATCTCTTCGGGCTCCAGATGGGAAGTGATCGTTTCAAGGGGCCGCAAGCAACACCGCCGAGCTGCCGAGGCGCTCGCGTCGCTTGCTGCTGCTTGTTAATTTTGATCGAACTCATATCAGGGCCATCCTTTTGTTACATAACATGATATCTATGTTTTATTAAAGTGGGGATTACAAAGTAATTTTTAATTCATTTATTAATAATGACGCCACAAAGTGGGTATTTAAAAAAAATATTAAACTGAAATACATTATTTTAATTTTTTATATTTTGACGTACGCACATTAAATGTACACGACAATGTGACATGTAATTTTATTTGAATTAAATCCTTGAGATAAATTAGTACAACGTTTATTTGAAAAGGAACATTATATAAGTACACCGTGACAATGCGTAATTAGTTTCAGGGGGTAAAAAGATTACCTAATTCGTTGCTCTTTTATTGTAGATCGAAACAAACATTATTTGGAAATATGAGCTACCTTTCCTTATTGCCGAGAGGCTTTCCGATGAAGACATCGGGATAACATTTATTTATCTGTGCCTATAGCCATGCTTTGATAAGTCACTCTAGTAAATAATTTTCAAATACTAGGAAACTTAGAAGATATTTTGAAAGAACCTTGTCCCCTTTTCAATAAAAACAAATGAAATGTTCAATATTGAATATATTTTCTAAGCTTTATTGATGATTTATATTTAACAAGTTGACATATAAATTTAAAAACAATTATAAATAAAAGTTATTTATTGTCCGTTGATAAGCGACCCTTTTTGCCCAGCATCGGATGGAGCGCGGAGAGGCTTTATTAGCGGATTTAATTTTTTCCGTGATACGAGTATGTTTCTTCCAAGTGAACTTTGAATCTAGCGTAACACCTAGGCACTTGAATAAGTATGACAGTTGTTATTTATTGTTATATTATGTAAAATCGTTGAAATAAACTCCTGCTGGCAAACTACTTGCAGTGGCTTAGCGGATACAAGTTCCCATTGTATGCAATTAATATTAGACAATGTGAAAAATAAAATAAAAAAAACCAATATGTTAAAATGCGTCTTCTTAGACAACTTAAATTTTAGCAAATCTTCTTCCCATGGACACTTAGCAACTTTTAAAAAACACTTTTTTTCATTCTACTTTTAAAAAGCACTTCCTCCAAAGCTTGACACAATTGTAATATAAACACGTGAATGTGTTTTAAACCACTTCATTTCAATATACTGATCGACTGGTTTCGAAGTACGCTTCCGTTACCAGGACAACACCATGTTTTTTTCCTTAAAACAATCGTAAGTTTATGTTTTAGTCTGTCTTTGGTAAAATTTTCATTTCTTTACGCTTTTACTGCTTATGATATTTATTTAATTATAAAAATACATTTTTTATCCAAGAGACGCGTCTTTTGGAGGATATTTGGTATTGTTCCTCTGGACAGTTCATTTATCTCTGGACAGCACAAAACAATTTATTTTTATATCATGAAAGATAGAGTATTCATTTTGGAATATTAAAAAATGCAAATACTTCAAAAAATATACTGAAGATGTATTATTAATAATAATATTATAAAACAATATACTCAATGTAAATGTTGTAGGGATAATGATTCGGTTTTCAGAGATCCATCAAGTCATCGGTCAAATCATAAAAATTTTGACAAACGAAAAAGCCTTTCCCATCACATCCTAGTAAATTTTATCTGTGCTTCTTTATTACGCGAGCTTTGTGTATAATCTTATATGTAACATATTTTTACTTTGGTTACCAATCTTTTGCAGGCTACCACCGAATCGTCGTTAAGTACCTTTATTTTAAATGGCCCTTTTGATTGGTGCTCAGACCATGAAAGTTAGTATCATTCATTTGATATTATTTCGGATAAACCATTTTATTTGCAATTGAGTTCTATTTTAATACATAATTCCTTTAAAAGATTGGTATTCACTTTGTGGCGTCATTATTAATAAACGAATTAAAATTTATTTTTTATAAACCACTTTATTAATATACACATATCTACATGTTTCGAAAGCGATGCTTTCTTCATTAGGAATATATAGAATAATTAATATAATAATGTCAAGTGCAGAGAAATGATGAAAATTAGAACACAATAATGTAAAAATATACAAATTACAAATATAAACAGAAATTAATTAAAGTAATAATAATAATAGTTGGATGATTTGTATAACGCCGTTTTTGTGAAAAATCACCTCAAGGGCGCTGTAGGTAAGTATCTAATCAAAAATGTTAATAAAAACTTATTAGAAAACATTGAATATCAAATTTATATTAAAAATGAGAAAAAGAAATTATGTTTATTATTAATATTAATTTGAAAATAAACTCAAAACATTGCTATTTAAAAAAAAACTTATTTATTAAATTTAATTGACAATTAACGCTTTTTCTGATTTCTAAAATTTGAAATTTGTCTAATTGAAAACCGGTTGTATTTGTACGTAAAATTTTTAAACCTTTATTCCAAAAGTCAAAACCTTAGGTTTTGACTTTTGGATTGAACGGACACACACAAGTAAACAGTTCAAAACAAAACAAAAGACACAAGGCCTCTGAAGATGGACAATGTGATTAGTCCGAAACGGTCAGGGAGTTAAAAAGTCCTAAGGACTACATTACGCGGGTAAACCGAGAAAATTATTCTACATCTTACCATAACATATATATATATAGTTTTTCAGTATTCAGCAAATGGTTTGGAACATAAAGGACATTATGTTTATACACGCGTTTAGTGACTGTGATACGACACCATCCTTCTTCAAATCAGGGAATTGATTTTGATCAAGAAATGGATTTTGAGATCCGTAAACGTTTTGAAACAATTTAACTTTTTATTTTATTTTATGTAGTAAGAAGATATTTTATTTCTTTATTAAATTTATGAACTTCGTATGAAGTCTTACGAAACAAGGAACTTAATTTTATTATATTAGCAGTTTGAAAAATGAACCATTAAAGAAAATAAAAGAATTTTCTTTCTGAAGAAGAAGAAGTTTGTGAATATTTTTTATGTTTATCGTATTGTGAAATTTAGGTGTACAGTGCCAGGGAACATTTCTCCCTCTTACTGTGTCAACTGTGGTTAGAGGTGCATAAATGTGGAGATAATCTACTCTACCCAGTGAGCGGGCTGTCTATGGCTACTGTAGTGGGTTTATTTATCTTTGTTTTAAAGAATAGTAAACTAAGTTTTATATGCTAGCAGCACCTGTTAATAGCAATATTATATTTAATCTCGCTCACTAAGGTAATGGAGGGTTTAAGATGGCATTTTGGCGGAGAGGAGGGGTACTGGGGGTCCAGCGGCCGAGGTAGGAGATGGATGGAATCCAGTTGGATTCTAATTTGGAGTAAAATGTTTTTTCTACATGTATTATATGTTTTCGGAGTGAAGGAATTTTCTAGCCCGTGTTAATTATGCTATTCCTGAAGAAACCAGGGACATTTGGTGAATCGTCGAAGAAATGCAATCTGGAATGATTGTAGCCTTTTTTATATATAACTATTGGTCGGAATGTCGATGTGCAAATGAGAAGTTTGTTTTTTAGTTTGAGTTTTCTGTTGTAGATGATAAGGAGGTATAGTGCGTTTGCTATCCGTCTCGCTTTCGCTAGTGTTTCGTTAATGTTAATGTTCCATCGTAGTTTCCGATCAAGTGTCACTCCTGGGTACTTGGCACTTTTTTGCCATGATATGATTTTGCCGTACATTTTGACGTGACCCACCAGGGTACCGCGAGTTTTTTTATCTTGAGAAGAAAACTGTAGCGCTCTTGGTCGGGTTCACGCCAATACGCCAATTGTTATACCATTTTTGGAGGATGGTCTTTTTTTGTTACAATCATCACTGATAAGTAATTTGTATTTGATAAATTTAAACTTTTTTGTATGATAACAAAATGGCCATTTTCAATTATTCAATGCACATTTTTTTTATTTCGTCAGGTTATGTGTCAAACATTTTTGATATTTTATGCCCCTTTGTTCCGCTCTCGTTGTCATTTTGTCATTTGTCATGCACAGTGGATTAGTTGTGGTGCACAGTTTTTTTTTTTTTTTTTAATTAATTCTGTTTTCCATGAAACATCCACTGTTAATTAATAATTTACCATATTATGTACCAGGGGGGTTAAGCAATGAAAATAGTCTCATATAATCATATTATAATTCGATTTTCATTTACGTCGAAATATTTTATCAACATTCAAAACTTAAACTAAAATATATTAATTAAAAATTACTTTCCAATAACCACTTTATTGAAATACACATAAATAAATACAAATTTAATTAAAAAACGATTGCAACCTTTTTTGCATGGGAAAGACTTTAAGAAATTTTAGAATTAAAGTTAAGGAACACCTAAGGTGTTTAATTAATAGCAATTATTCTGTATTTGCCAACCATATTTTGGAAACCAATCATTCTTTTGATATAAACAAAAGTATAAAATTTTTAGATACAAATGCAACCAGTATACAATTAGACAAATTTTAAATTTTAGAAATCAGAAACAGCCTTAATAGTGAATTAAATTTATTTAATAGATATTTTTGTTTTGAATAGCTATCTCTTGAATTTATTTTCATATTAATATTAATATTAAAGATCATTTCTTTTTTTCTAAAATAAATTGGTTATTCAATATTTTATAATAATTTTTTATTAATTACTTACTACTGTAAATAGGAGGTGGGGGAGAGGAGGAAGGTAAGGTAGGGAGAGAGCCCCACCTTGGAAGCCTGTATTATGAATAGGAGGTTAATGAAGCCCCAATTTGGACGACAGTATTATGAATAGGAGGTGAGGGAGAGGAGGAAGGTTAGGTTGGAAGAGAGATCCACGTTGGAAGACTGTATTATGAATAG
Source organism: Halesus radiatus (assembly GCA_022606495.2). Lineage (NCBI taxonomy): Eukaryota > Metazoa > Arthropoda > Insecta > Trichoptera > Limnephilidae > Halesus > Halesus radiatus. The sequence goes on along the minus strand of JAHDVE020002933.1, from coordinate 1,171 downwards.
GAGGTAAGGTCAGGTAAGGGGAAATGCACCACGATGGGCGTCAGTATTATGAATAGGAGGTTAATGAAGCCCCAAGTTAGACGACAGTATTATGATATGAAAGGGGGGGGGGGAGAGGAGGAAGGTTGGGTTACAAGGGGGTGTTATGGGAGACAATTATATGGCCTCTTAGGTGTGGCGTCTTGTCCAGACATTTGTTAGCTTAGATCGGTAGCAGCAAAAGGTTCTCTCTTTCAGGATCAGTGAATCGACCACAGTCTTATAATTGGGTTTGAGGTAGTTTCTAAGCTACGTTAAATGAGACGAAGAAGTGCTTTCAATCTCAGAGTTTATTGTATGAGTAGAACAAAAATAGTAGGTGAGGAATAATCGAGTAGTTAGAAGAAAAGTCCTATTCTAGACATGATTTTAACGTAAAATTCTCTCTTTCTGATTTAAATCTCTAACCGGGAGTAGCAAGTATGATAAAGGCTAGTACAACACATTAAGGGGAAATGGAGAATCAGCTTACATGTGGGGACTGGTGAGCAGAATGGTTGCTGGCGGGATCACCAGAGCTGGACATATCCACACTGAGTTTAAATTGACTTTGACTAGCAAGTCACCATATTGGGTGATTTGCAGTAAACGGCACAACTAGCTATGGGCTTCAACCCGCATGCATGATACGTTGCCTTAAAGATTTGGTTAACAAAATAGCACTTTAGCCGCGAACTCGTACAGAGACTCGCTGCTGACGGATCGCTGATCCTATCGGTAGTCGGTCCCATAAAGGAATGCGTGGTGGACAGAAGCGCCCGGCCTGGCAGCAGAGGGCGCTCGGGAGTCGCTTCCTGTTATATCTGGCCGGTGATAAATTTATGGCTTTCATTGGTTAGTTTGAGCGGAAAAATCATCTGATTGGTTGATTACTGTGAGCAATTGAGGGAAACGTCGTAATTGGTTGCCCGGCTATTTGTTATGACGAGTAGCTAGGATTTAACTTAGGGTCATCCCTTTGTTACGTAACATTACCTAATTTAATTAATTTTTGTTTGTGTTTATAATTTCTCTATTTCCACATTATTGAATTCTATGTTTATCATTTTTTTGTATTCTGTATATTTCCGATGAAGAAAGCAAAATAAAATTTCATTTATTTATCTATTTGAATATTTCATTTTAATGTTTC